>CALNHX010005478.1:0-106222 GCA_940337035.1 Agriotes lineatus
ATAATTTACAACTCGCGGGAGGCAGTTCTAGCAATTCTTAGATATCTGGTTAATATATCGAAATCATATTTACATAATAACAAATGGTAATGCAAACCAGAAGATGCTCAGGCTAACGTCTATTGCACTCTGTGGTAAGTGTGTGTGCTACAAACACTCTCTAAGGCACTTTAGCTTCAAAGTACTGCATCATTGATGTTAAACAGTCAACTAGAGACTACTGTAGCAGCCCGGAATCTGTATTTATAACTAGGAAATTTTTACACGGTGCATGGGGCAATTAGTTGTGTTGATATGCACGATCTACAATTCTCGGGAAGCAGTTCTAGCAATGCTTCAATATCTGGTAGTTATATCATAAGGATAAGTAATAGCGAATGGAAAATCCATTCCAGAAAATGTTCAGGATGCAGTCTCTTGCACCCTCTGGTAACTGTAGATGCTCAAAATACTCTCTTAAAACGTTTAGCTTAAAAGTTCTGTATCTCTAATGTTAAAACGTCTGGTAGAGACTCCTTAAGCGCCTCGCAATTTGTATTGGTTCTGAGTAAATTGCTAGACGGTGAATGGCGCAATTAGGTGTGTTAATATATATAATTTACAACTCGCGGGAGGCAGTTCTAGCAATTCTTAGATATCTGGTTAATATATCGAAATCATATTTACATAATAACAAATGGTAATGCAAACCAGAAGATGCTCAGGCTAACGTCTATTGCACTCTGTGGTAAGTGTGTGTGCTACAAACACTCTCTAAGGCACTTTAGCTTCAAAGTTCTGCATCATTGATGTTAAGCAGTCATCTAGAGGCTACTGTAGCAGCCCGGAATCTGTATTTATAACTAGGAAATTTTTACACGGTGCATGGGGCAATTAGTTGTGTTGATATGCACGATCTACAATTCTCGGAAAGCAGTTCTAGCAATGCTTCGATATCTGGTAGTTATATCATAAGGATATGTGATAGCGAATGGAAAATCCATTCCAGAAAATGCTCAGGATGCAGTCTCTTGCACCCTCTGGTAACTGTAGATGCTCAAAATACTCTCTTAAAACGTTTAGCTTAAAAGTTCTGTATCTCTGATGTTAAAACGTCTGGTAGAGACTCCTTAAGCGCCTTGCAATTTGCATTGGTTCTTAGTAAATTGCTAGACGGTGAATGGCGCAATTAGGGGTGTTAATATATATAATTTACAACTCGCGGGAGGCAGTTCTAGCAATTCTTAGATATCTGGTTAATATATGGAAATCATATTTACATAATAACAAATGGTAATGCAAACCAGAAGATGCTCAGGCTAACGTCTATTGCACTCTGTGGTAAGTGTGTGTGCTACAAACACTCTCTAAGGCACTTTAGCTTCAAAGTTCTGCATCATTGATGTTAAACAGTCAGCTAGAGACTACTGTAGCAGCCCGGAATCTGTATTTATAACTAGGAAATTTTTACACGGTGCATGGGGAAATTAGTTGTGTTGATATGCACGATCTACAATTCTCGGGAAGCAGTTCTAGCAATGCTTCCATATCTGGTAGTTATATCATAAGGATATGTGATAGCGAATGGAAAATCCATTCCAGAAAATGCTCAGGATGCAGTCTCTTGCACCCTCTGGTAACTGTAGATGCTCAAAATATTCTCTTAAAACGTTTAGCTTAAAAGTTCTGTATCTCTAATGTTAAAACGTCTGGTAGAGAGTCCTTAAGCGCCTCGCAATTTGTATTGGTTCTGAGTAAATTGCTAGACGGTGAATGGCGCAATTAGGTGTGTTAATATATATAATTTACAACTCGCGGGAGGCAGTTCTAGCAATTCTTAGATATCTGGTTAATATATCGAAATCATATTTACATAATAACAAATGGTAATGCAAACCAGAAGATGCTCAGGCTAACGTCTATTGCACTCTGTGGTAAGTGTGTGTGCTACAAACACTCTCTAAGGCACTTTATCTTCAAAGTTCTGCATCATTGATGTTAAACAGTCATCTAGAGGCTACTGTAGCAGCCCGGAATCTGTATTTATAACTAGGAAATTTTTACACGGTGCATGGGGCAATTAGTTGTGTTGATCTGCACGATCTACAATTCTCGGAAAGCAGTTCTAGCAATGCTTCGATATCTGGTAGTTATATCATAAGGATATGTGATAGCGAATGGAAAATCCATTCCAGAAAATGCTCAGGATGCAGTCTCTTGCACCCTCTGGTAACTGTAGATGCTCAAAATACTCTCTTAAAACGTTTAGCTTAAAAGTTCTGTATCTCTGATGTTAAAACGTCTGGTAGAGACTCCTTAACCGCCTCGCAATTTGTATTGGTTCTTAGTAAATTGCTAGACGGTGAATGGCGCAATTAGGGGTTTTAATATATATAATTTACAACTCGCGGGAGGCAGTTCTAGCAATTCTTAGATATCTGGTTAATATATCGAAATCATATTTACATAATAACAAATGGTAATGCAAACCAGAAGATGCTCAGGCTAACGTCTATTACACTCTCTGGTAAGTGTGTGTGTTACAAACACTCTCTAAGGCACTTTAGCTTCAAAGTTCTGCATCATTGATGTTAAACAGTCATCTAGAGGCTACTGTAGCAGCCCGGAATCTGTATTTATAACTAGGAAATTTTTACCCGGTGCATGGGGCAATTAGTTGTGTTGATATGCACGATCTACAATTTTCGGGAAGCAGTTCTAGCAATGCTTCAATATCTGGTAGTTATATCATAAGGATATGTAATAGCGAATGGAAAATCCATTCCAGAAAATGCTCAGGATGCAGTCTCTTGCACCCTCTGGTAACTGTAGATGCTCAAAATACTCTCTTAAAACGTTTAGCTTAAAAGTTCTGTATCTCTGATGTTAAAACGTCTGGTAGAGACTCTTTAAGCGCCTCGCAATTTGTATTGGTTCTTAGTAAATTGCTAGACGGTGAATGGCGCAATTAAAGGTGTTAATATATATAATTTACAACTCGCGGGAGGCAGTTCTAGCAATTCTTAGATATCTGGTTAATATATCGAAATCATATTTACATAATAACAAATGGTAATGCAAACCAGAAGATGCTCAGGCTAACGTCTATTGCACTCTGTGGTAAGTGTGTGTGCTACAAACACTCTCTAAGGCACTTTAGCTTCAAAGTTCTGCATCATTGATGTTAAACAGTCAACTAGAGGCTACTGTAGCAGCCCGGAATCTGTATTTATAACTAGGAAATTTTTACACGGTGCATGGGGCAATTAGTTGTGTTGATATGCACGATCTACAATTCTCGGGAAGCAGTTCTAGCAATGCTTCAATATCTGGTAGTTATATCATAAGGATAAGTAATAGCGAATGGAAAATCCATTCCAGAAAATGTTCAGGATGCAGTCTCTTGCACCCTCTGGTAACTGTAGATGCTCAAAATACTCTCTTAAAATCCATTCCAGAAAATGTTCAGGATGCAGTCTCTTGCACCCTCTGGTAACTGTAGATGCTCAAAATACTCTTTTAAAACGTTTAGCTTAAAAGTTCTGTATCTCTAATGTTAAAACGTCTGGTAGAGACTCCTTAACCGCCTCGCAATTTGTATTGGTTCTTAGTAAATTGCTAGACGGTGAATGGCGCAATTAGGTGTGTTAATATATATAATTTACAACTCGCGGGAGGCAGTTCTAGCAATTCTTAGATATCTGGTTAATATATCGAAATCATATTTACATTATAACAAATGGTAATGCAAACCAGAAGATGCTCAGGCTAACGTCTATTGCACTCTGTGGTAAGTGTGTGTGCTACAAACACTCTCTAGGGCACTTTAGCTTCAAAGTTCTGCATCATTGATGTTAAGCAGTCATCTAGAGGCTACTGTAGCAGCCCGGAATCTGTATTTATAACTAGGAAATTTTTACACGGTGCATGGGGCAATTAGTTGTGTTGATATGCACGATCTACAATTCTAGGGAAGCAGTTCTAGCAATGCTTCGATATCTGGTAGTTATATCATAAGGATATGTGATAGCGAATGGAAAATCCATTCCAGAAAATGCTCAGGATGCAGTCTCTTGCACCCTCTGGTAACTGTAGATGCTCAAAATACTCTCTTAAAACGTTTAGCTTAAAAGTTCTGTATCTCTGATGTTAAAACGTCTGGTAGAGACTCTTTAAGCGCCTCGCAATTTGTATTGGTTCTTAGTAAATTGCTAGACGGTGAATGGCGCAATTAGGGGTGTAAATATATATAATTTTCCACTCGCGGGAGGCAGTTCTAGCAATTCTTAGATATCTGGTTAATATATGGAAATCATATTTACATAATAACAAATGGTAATGCAAACCAGAAGATGCTCAGGCTAACGTCTATTGCACTCTGTGGTAAGTGTGTGTGCTACAAACACTCTCTAAGGCACTTTAGCTTCAAAGTTCTGCATCATTGATGTTAAGCAGTCATCTAGAAGCTACTGTAGCAGCCCGGAATCTGTATTTATAACTAGGAAATTATTACACGGTGCATGGGGCAATTAGTTGTGTTGATATGCACGATCTACAATTCTCGGAAAGCAGTTCTAGCAATGCTTCGATATCGGGTAGTTATATCATAAGGATATGTGATAGCGAATGGAAAATCCATTCCAGAAAATGCTCAGGATGTAGTCTCTTGCACCCTCTGGTAACTGTAGATGCTCAAAATACTCTCTTAAAACGTTTAGCTTAAAAGTTCTGTATCTCTGATGTTAAAACGTCTGGTAGAGACTCTTTAAGCGCCTCGCAATTTGTATTGGTTCTTAGTAAATTGCTAGACGGTGAATGGCGCAATTAGGAGTGTTAATATATATAATTTACAACTCGCGGGAGGCAGTTCTAGCAATTCTTAGATATCTGGTTAATATATCGAAATCATATTTACATAATAACAAATGGTAATGCAAACCAGAAGATGCTCAGGCTAACGTCTATTGCACTCTGTGGTAAGTGTGTGTGTTACAAACACTCTCTAAGGCACTTTAGCTTCAAAGTTCTGCATCATTGATGTTAAACAGTCAACTAGAGGCTACTGTAGCAGCCCGGAATCTGTATTTATAACTAGGAAATTTTTACACGGTGCATGGGGCAATTAGTTGTGTTGATATGCACGATCTACAATTCTCGGAAAGCAGTTCTAGCAATGCTTCGATATCTGGTAGTTATATCATAAGGATATGTGATAGCGAATGGAAAATCCATTCCAGAAAATGCTCAGGATGCAGTCTCTTGCACCCTCTGGTAACTGTAGATGCTCAAAATACTCTCTTAAAACATTTAGCTTAAAAGTTCTGTATCTCTGATGTTAAAACGTCTGGTAGAGACTCTTTAAGCGCCTCGCAATTTGCATTGGTTCTTAGTAAATTGCTAGACGGTGAATGGCGCAATTAGGGGTGTTAATATAAATAATTTACAACTCGCGGGAGGCAGTTCTAGCAATTCTTAGATATCTGGTTAATATATGGAAATCATATTTACATAATAACAAATGGTAATGCAAACCAGAAGATGCTCAGCCTAACGTCTATTACACTTTGTGGTAAGTGTGTGTGTTACAAACACTCTCTAAGGCACTTTAGCTTCAAAGTTCTGCATCATTGATGTTAAACAGTCATGTAGAGGCTACTGTAGCAGCCCGGAATCTGTATTTATAACTAGGAAATTTTTACACGGTGCATGGGGCAATTAGTTGTGTTGATATGCACGATCTACAATTCTAGGGAAGCAGTTCTAGCAATGCTTCGATATCTGGTAGTTATATCATAAGGATATGTGATAGCGAATGGAAAATCCATTCCAGAAAATGCTCAGGATGCAGTCTCTTGCACCCTCTGGTAACTGTAGATGCTCAAAATACTCTCTTAAAACGTTTAGCTTAAAAGTTCTGTATCTCTGATGTTAAAACGTCTGGTAGAGACTCTTTAAGCGCCTCGCAATTTGTATTGGTTCTTAGTAAATTGCTAGACGGTGAATGGCGCAATTAGGGGTGTTAATATATATAATTTACAACTCGCGGGAGGCAGTTCTAGCAATTCTTAGATATCTGGTTAATATATCGAAATCATATTTACATAATAACAAATGGTAATGCAAACCAGAAGATGCTCAGGCTAACGTCTATTGCACGCTGTGGTAAGTGTGTGTGTTACAAACACTCTCTAAGGCACTTTAGCTTCAAAGTTCTGCATCATTGATGTTAAACTGTCATCTAGAGGCTACTGTAGCAGCCCGGAATCTGTATTTATAACTAGGAAATTTTTACACGGTGCATGGGGCAATTGGTTGTGTTGATATGCACGTTCTACAATTCTCGGGAAGCAGTTCTAGCAATGCTTCGATATCTGGTAGTTATATCATAAGGATATGTGATAGCGAATGGAAAATCCATTCCAGAAAATGCTCAGGATGCACTCTCTTACACCCTCTGGTAACTGTAGATGCTCAAAATACTCTCTTAAAACGTTTAGCTTAAAAGTTCTGTATCTCTGATGTTAAAACGTCTTGTAGAGACTCCTTAAGCGCCTCGCAATTTGTATTGGTTCTTAGTAAATTGCTAGACGGTGAATGGCGCAATTAGGGGTGTTAATATATATAATTTACAACTCGCGGGAGGCAGTTCTAGCAATTCTTAGATATCTGGTTAATATATCGAAATCATATTTACATAATAACAAATGGTAATGCAAACCAGAAGATGCTCAGGCTAACGTCTATTGCACTCTGTGGTAAGTGTGTGTGCTACAAACACTCTCTAAGGCACTTTAGCTTCAACGTTCTGCATCATTGATGTTAAACAGTCATCTAGAGGCTACTATAGCAGCCCGGAATCTGTATTTATAACTAGGAAATTTTTACACGGTGCATGGGGCAATTAGTTGTGTTGATATGCACGATCTACAATTCTCGGAAAGCAGTTCTAGCAATGCTTCGATATCTGGTAGTTATATCATAAGGATATGTGATAGCGAATGGAAAATCCATTCCAGAAAATGCTCAGGATGCAGTCTCTTGTACCCTCTGGTAACTGTAGATGCTCAAAATACTCTCTTAAAACGTTTAGCTTAAAAGTTCTGTATCTCTGATGTTAAAACGTCTGGTAGAGACTCTTTAAGCGCCTCGCAATTTGTATTGGTTCTTAGTAAATTGCTAGACGGTGAATGGCGCAATTAGGGGTGTTAATATATATAATTTACAACTCGCGGGAGGCAGTTCTAGCAATTCTTAGATATCTGGTTAATATATCGAAATCATATTTACATAATAACAAATGGTAATGCAAACCAGAAGATGCTCAGGCTAACGTCTATTGCACTCTGTGGTAAGTGTGTGTGTTACAAACACTCTCTAAGGCACTTTAGCTTCAAAGTTCTGCATCATTGATGTTAAACAGTCATCTAGAGGCTACTGTAGCAGCCCGGAATCTGTATTTATAACTAGGAAATTTTTACATGGTGCACGGGGCAATTAGTTGTGTTGATATGCACGATCTACAATTCTAGGGAAGCAGTTCTAGCAATGCTTCGATATCTGGTAGTTTTATCAAAAGGATATGTGATAGCGAATAGAAAATCCATTCCAGAAAATGCTCAGGATGCAGTCTCTTGCACCCTCTGGTAACTGTAGATGCTCAAAATACTCTCTTAAAACGTTTAGCTTAAAAGTTCTGTATCTCTGATGTTAAAACGTCTGGTAGAGACTCTTTAAGCGCCTCGCAATTTGTATTGGTTCTTAGTAAATTGCTAGACGGTGAATGGCGCAATTAGGGGTGTTAATATATATAATTTACAACTTGCGGGAGGCAGTTCTAGCAATTCTTAGATATCTGGTTAATATATCGAAATCATATTTACATAATAACAAATGGTAATGCAAACCAGAAGATGCTCAGGCTAACGTCTATTGCACTCTGTGGTAAGTGTGTGTGCTACAAACACTCTCTAAGGCACTTTATCTTCAAAGTTCTGCATCATTGATGTTAAACAGTCATCTAGAGGCTACTGTAGCAGCCCGGAATCTGTATTTATAACTAGGAAATTTTTACACGGTGCATGGGGCAATTAGTTGTGTTGATATGCACGATCTACAATTCTCGGAAAGCAGTTCTAGCAATGCTTCGATATCTGGTAGTTATATCATAAGGATATGTGATAGCGAATGGAAAATCCATTCCAGAAAATGCTCAGGATGCAGTCTCTTGCACCCTCTGGTAACTGTAGATGCTCAAAATACTCTCTTAAAACGTTTAGCTTAAAAGTTCTGTATCTCTGATGTTAAAACGTCTGGTAGAGACTCCTTAACCGCCTCGCAATTTGTATTGGTTCTTAGTAAATTGCTAGACGGTGAATGGCGCAATTAGGGGTATTAATATATATAATTTACAACTCGCGGGAGGCAGTTCTAGCAATTCTTAGATATCTGGTTAATATATCGAAATCATATTTACATAATAACAAATGGTAATGCAAACCAAAAGATGCTCAGGCTAACGTCTATTACACTCTGTGGTAAGTGTGTGTGTTACAAACACTCTCTAAGGCACTTTAGCTTCAAAGTTCTGCATCATTGATGTTAAACAGTCATCTAGAGGCTACTGTAGCAGCCCGGAATCTGTATTTATAACTAGGAAATTTTTACACGGTGCATGGGGCAATTAGTTGTGTTGATATGCACGATCTACAATTTTCGGGAAGCAGTTCTAGCAATGCTTCAATATCTGGTAGTTATATCATAAGGATATGTAATAGCGAATGGAAAATCCATTCCAGAAAATGCTCAGGATGCAGTCTCTTGCACCCTCTGGTAACTGTAGATGCTCAAAATACTCTCTTAAAACGTTTAGCTTAAAAGTTCTGTATCTCTGATGTTAAAACGTCTGGTAGAGACTCTTTAAGCGCCTCGCAATTTGTATTGGTTCTTAGTAAATTGCTAGACGGTGAATGGCGCAATTAGGAGTGTTAATATATATAATTTACAATTCGCGGGAGGCAGTTCTAGCAATTCTTAGATATCTGGTTAATATATCGAAATCATATTTACATAATAACAAATGGTAATGCAAACCAGAAGATGCTCAGGCTAACGTCTATTGCACTCTGTGGTAAGTGTGTGTGTTACAAACACTCTCTAAGGCACTTTAGCTTCAAAGTTCTGCATCATTGATGTTAAACAGTCATCTAGAGGCTACTGTATCAGCCCGGAATCTGTATTTATAACTAGGAAATTTTTACACGGTGCATGGGGCAATTAGTTGTGTTGATATGCACGATCTACAATTTTCGGGAAGCAGTTCTAGCAATGCTTCGATATCTGGTAGTTATATCATAAGGATATGTGATAGCGAATGGAAAATCCATTCCAGAAAATGCTCAGGATGCAGTCTCTTGCACCCTCTGGTAACTGTAGATGCTCAAAATACTCTCTTAAAACGTTTAGCTTAAAAGTTCTGTATCTCTGATGTTAAAACGTCTGGTAGAGACTCTTTAAGCGCCTCGCAATTTGTATTGGTTCTTAGTAAATTGCTAGACGGTGAATGGCGCAATTAGGGGTGTTAATATATATAATTTACAACTCGCGGGAGGCAGTTCTAGCAATTCTTAGATATCTGGTTAATATATCGAAATCATATTTACATAATAACAAATGGTAATGCAAACCAGAAGATGCTCAGGCTAACGTCTATTGCACTCTGTGGTAAGTGTGTGTGCTACAAACACTCTCTAAGGCACTTTAGCTTCAAAGTACTGCATCATTGATGTTAAACAGTCAACTAGAGACTACTGTAGCAGCCCGGAATCTGTATTTATAACTAGGAAATTTTTACACGGTGCATGGGGCAATTAGTTGTGTTGATATGCACGATCTACAATTCTCGGGAAGCAGTTCTAGCAATGCTTCAATATCTGGTAGTTATATCATAAGGATAAGTAATAGCGAATGGAAAATCCATTCCAGAAAATGTTCAGGATGCAGTCTCTTGCACCCTCTGGTAACTGTAGATGCTCAAAATACTCTCTTAAAACGTTTAGCTTAAAAGTTCTGTATCTCTAATGTTAAAACGTCTGGTAGAGACTCCTTAAGCGCCTCGCAATTTGTATTGGTTCTGAGTAAATTGCTAGACGGTGAATGGCGCAATTAGGTGTGTTAATATATATAATTTACAACTCGCGGGAGGCAGTTCTAGCAATTCTTAGATATCTGGTTAATATATCGAAATCATATTTACATAATAACAAATGGTAATGCAAACCAGAAGATGCTCAGGCTAACGTCTATTGCACTCTGTGGTAAGTGTGTGTGCTACAAACACTCTCTAAGGCACTTTAGCTTCAAAGTTCTGCATCATTGATGTTAAGCAGTCATCTAGAGGCTACTGTAGCAGCCCGGAATCTGTATTTATAACTAGGAAATTTTTACACGGTGCATGGGGCAATTAGTTGTGTTGATATGCACGATCTACAATTCTCGGAAAGCAGTTCTAGCAATGCTTCGATATCTGGTAGTTATATCATAAGGATATGTGATAGCGAATGGAAAATCCATTCCAGAAAATGCTCAGGATGCAGTCTCTTGCACCCTCTGGTAACTGTAGATGCTCAAAATACTCTCTTAAAACGTTTAGCTTAAAAGTTCTGTATCTCTGATGTTAAAACGTCTGGTAGAGACTCCTTAAGCGCCTTGCAATTTGCATTGGTTCTTAGTAAATTGCTAGACGGTGAATGGCGCAATTAGGGGTGTTAATATATATAATTTACAACTCGCGGGAGGCAGTTCTAGCAATTCTTAGATATCTGGTTAATATATGGAAATCATATTTACATAATAACAAATGGTAATGCAAACCAGAAGATGCTCAGGCTAACGTCTATTGCACTCTGTGGTAAGTGTGTGTGCTACAAACACTCTCTAAGGCACTTTAGCTTCAAAGTTCTGCATCATTGATGTTAAACAGTCAGCTAGAGACTACTGTAGCAGCCCGGAATCTGTATTTATAACTAGGAAATTTTTACACGGTGCATGGGGAAATTAGTTGTGTTGATATGCACGATCTACAATTCTCGGGAAGCAGTTCTAGCAATGCTTCCATATCTGGTAGTTATATCATAAGGATATGTGATAGCGAATGGAAAATCCATTCCAGAAAATGCTCAGGATGCAGTCTCTTGCACCCTCTGGTAACTGTAGATGCTCAAAATATTCTCTTAAAACGTTTAGCTTAAAAGTTCTGTATCTCTAATGTTAAAACGTCTGGTAGAGAGTCCTTAAGCGCCTCGCAATTTGTATTGGTTCTGAGTAAATTGCTAGACGGTGAATGGCGCAATTAGGTGTGTTAATATATATAATTTACAACTCGCGGGAGGCAGTTCTAGCAATTCTTAGATATCTGGTTAATATATCGAAATCATATTTACATAATAACAAATGGTAATGCAAACCAGAAGATGCTCAGGCTAACGTCTATTGCACTCTGTGGTAAGTGTGTGTGCTACAAACACTTTCTAAGGCACTTTAGCTTCAAAGTTCTGCATCATTGATGTTAAGCAGTCATCTAGAGGCTACTGTAGCAGCCCGGAATCTGTATTTATAACTAGGAAATTTTTACACGGTGCATGGGGCAATTAGTTGTGTTGATATGCACGATCTACAATTTTCGGGAAGCAGTTCTAGCAATGCTTCGATATCTGGTAGTTATATCATAAGGATATGTGATAGCGAATGGAAAATCCATTCCAGAAAATGCTCAGGATGCAGTCTCTTGCACCCTCTGGTAACTGTAGATGCTCAAAATACTCTCTTAAAACGTTTAGCTTAAAAGTTCTGTATCTCTGATGTTAAAACGTCTGGTAGAGACTCCTTAAGCGCCTGGCAATTTGTATTGGTTCTGAGTAAGTTGCTAGACGGTGAATGGCGCAATTAGGGGTGTTAATATATATAATTTACAACTCGCGGGAGGCAGTTCTAGCAATTCTTAGATATCTGGTTAATATATCGAAATCATATTTACATAATAACAAATGGTAATGCAAACCAGAAGATGCTCAGGCTAACGTCTATTGCACTCTGTGGTAAGTGTGTGTGCTACAAACACTCTCTAAGGCACTTTAGCTTCAAAGTTCTGCATCATTGATGTTAAGCAGTCATCTAGAGGCTACTGTAGCAGCCCGGAATCTGTATTTATAACTAGGAAATTTTTACACGGTGCATGGGGCAATTAGTTGTGTTGATATGCACGATCTACAATTCTCGGAAAGCAGTTCTAGCAATGCTTCGATATCTGGTAGTTTTATCATAAGGATATGTGATAGCGAATAGAAAATCCATTCCAGAAAATGCTCAGGATGCAGTCTCTTGCACCCTCTGGTAACTGTAGATGCTCAAAATACTCTCTTAAAACGTTTAGCTTAAAAGCTCTGTATCTCTGATGTTAAAACGTCTGGTAGAGACTCTTTAAGCGCCTCGCAATTTGTATTGGTTCTTAGTAAATTGCTAGACGGTGAATGGCGCAATTAGGGGTGTTAATATATATAATTTACAACTTGCGGGAGGCAGTTCTAGCAATTCTTAGATATCTGGTTAATATATCGAAATCATATTTACATAATAACAAATGGTAATGCAAACCAGAAGATGCTCAGGCTAACGTCTATTGCACTCTGTGGTAAGTGTGTGTGCTACAAACACTCTCTAAGGCACTTTATCTTCAAAGTTCTGCATCATTGATGTTAAACAGTCATCTAGAGGCTACTGTAGCAGCCCGGAATCTGTATTTATAACTAGGAAATTTTTACACGGTGCATGGGGCAATTAGTTGTGTTGATATGCACGATCTACAATTCTCGGAAAGCAGTTCTAGCAATGCTTCGATATCTGGTAGTTATATCATAAGGATATGTGATAGCGAATGGAAAATCCATTCCAGAAAATGCTCAGGATGCAGTCTCTTGCACCCTCTGGTAACTGTAGATGCTCAAAATACTCTCTTAAAACATTTAGCTTAAAAGTTCTGTATCTCTGATGTTAAAACGTCTGGTAGAGACTCTTTAAGCGCCTCGCAATTTGCATTGGTTCTTAGTAAATTGCTAGACGGTGAATGGCGCAATTAGGGGTATTAATATATATAATTTACAACTCGCGGGAGGCAGTTCTAGCAATTCTTAGATATCTGGTTAATATATCGAAATCATATTTACATAATAACAAATGGTAATGCAAACCAAAAGATGCTCAGGCTAACGTCTATTCCACTCTGTGGTAAGTGTGTGTGTTACAAACACTCTCTAAGGCACTTTAGCTTTAAAGTTCTGCATCATTGATGTTAAACAGTCATCTAGAGGCTACTGTAGCAGCCCGGAATCTGTATTTATAACTAGGAAATTTTTACACGGTGCATGGGGCAATTAGTTGTGTTGATATGCACGATCTACAATTTTCGGGAAGCAGTTCTAGCAATGCTTCAATATCTGGTAGTTATATCATAAGGATATGTAATAGCGAATGGAAAATCCATTCCAGAAAATGCTCAGGATGCAGTCTCTTGCACCCTCTGGTAACTGTAGATGCTCAAAATACTCTCTTAAAACGTTTAGCTTAAAAGTTCTGTATCTCTGATGTTAAAACGTCTGGTAGAGACTCTTTAAGCGCCTCGCAATTTGTATTGGTTCTTAGTAAATTGCTAGACGGTGAATGGCGCAATTAGGAGTGTTAATATATATAATTTACAATTCGCGGGAGGCAGTTCTAGCAATTCTTAGATATCTGGTTAATATATCGAAATCATATTTACATAATAACAAATGGTAATGCAAACCAGAAGATGCTCAGGCTAACGTCTATTGCACTCTGTGGTAAGTGTGTGTGCTACAAACACTCTCTAAGGCACTTTAGCTTCAAAGTTCTGCATCATTGATGTTAAACAGTCATCTAGAGGCTACTGTATCAGCCCGGAATCTGTATTTATAACTAGGAAATTTTTACACGGTGCATGGGGCAATTAGTTGTGTTGATATGCACGATCTACAATTCTCGGGAAGCAGTTCTAGCAATGCTTCAATATCTGGTAGTTATATCATAAGGATATGTGATAGCGAATGGAAAATCCATTCCAGAAAATGCTCAGGATGCAGTCTCTTGCACCCTCTGGTAACTGTAGATGCTCAAAATACTCTCTTAAAACGTTTAGCTTAAAAGTTCTGTATCTCTGATGTTAAAACGTCTGGTAGAGACTCTTTAAGCGCCTCGCAATTTGTATTGGTTCTTAGTAAATTGCTAGACGGTGAATGGCGCAATTAGGGGTGTTAATATATATAATTTACAACTCGCGGGAGGCAGTTCTAGCAATTCTTAGATATCTGGTTAATATATCGAAATCATATTTACATAATAACAAATGGTAATGCAAACCAGAAGATGCTCAGGCTAACGTCTATTGCACTCTGTGGTAAGTGTGTGTGCTACAAACACTCTCTAAGGCACTTTAGCTTCAAAGTTCTGCATCATTGATGTTAAACAGTCAACTAGAGACTACTGTAGCAGCCCGGAATCTGTATTTATAACTAGGAAATTTTTACACGGTGCATGGGGCAATTAGTTGTGTTGATATGCACGATCTACAATTCTCGGGAAGCAGTTCTAGCAATGCTTCAATATCTGGTAGTTATATCATAAGGATAAGTAATAGCGAATGGAAAATCCATTCCAGAAAATGTTCAGGATGCAGTCTCTTGCACCCTCTGGTAACTGTAGATGCTCAAAATACTCTCTTAAAACGTTTAGCTTAAAAGTTCTGTATCTCTAATGTTAAAACGTCTGGTAGAGACTCCTTAAGCGCCTCGCAATTTGTATTGGTTCTGAGTAAATTGCTAGACGGTGAATGGCGCAATTAGGTGTGTTAATATATATAATTTACAACTCGCGGGAGGCAGTTCTAGCAATTCTTAGATATCTGGTTAATATATCGAAATCATATTTACATAATAACAAATGGTAATGCAAACCAGAAGATGCTCAGGCTAACGTCTATTGCACTCTGTGGTAAGTGTGTGTGCTACAAACACTCTCTAAGGCACTTTAGCTTCAAAGTTCTGCATCATTGATGTTAAGCAGTCATCTAGAGGCTACTGTAGCAGCCCGGAATCTGTATTTATAACTAGGAAAATTTTACACGGTGCATGGGGCAATTAGTTGTGTTGATATGCACGATCTACAATTCTCGGAAAGCAGTTCTAGCAATGCTTCGATATCTGGTAGTTATATCATAAGGATATGTGATAGCGAATGGAAAATCCATTCCAGAAAATGCTCAGGATGCAGTCTCTTGCACCCTCTGGTAACTGTAGATGCTCAAAATACTCTCTTAAAACGTTTAGCTTAAAAGTTCTGTATCTCTGATGTTAAAACGTCTGGTAGAGACTCCTTAAGCGCCTTGCAATTTGCATTGGTTCTTAGTAAATTGCTAGACGGTGAATGGCGCAATTAGGGGTGTTAATATATATAATTTACAACTCGCGGGAGGCAGTTCTAGCAATTCTTAGATATCTGGTTTATATATCGAAATCATATTTACATAATAACAAATGGTAATGCAAACCAGAAGATGCTCAGGCTAACGTCTATTGCACTCTGTGGTAAGTGTGTGTGCTACAAACACTCTCTAAGGCACTTTAGCTTCAAAGTTCTGCATCATTGATGTTAAACAGTCAACTAGAGACTACTGTAGCAGCCCGGAATCTGTATTTATAACTAGGAAATTTTTACACGGTGCATGGGGCAATTAGTTGTGTTGATATGCACGATCTACAATTCTCGGGAAGCAGTTCTAGCAATGCTTCAATATCTGGTAGTTATATCATAAGGATAAGTAATAGCGAATGGAAAATCCATTCCAGAAAATGTTCAGGATGCAGTCTCTTGCACCCTCTGGTAACTGTAGATGCTCAAAATACTCTCTTAAAACGTTTAGCTTAAAAGTTCTGTATCTCTAATGTTAAAACGTCTGGTAGAGACTCCTTAAGCGCCTCGCAATTTGTATTGGTTCTGAGTAAATTGCTAGACGGTGAATGGCGCAATTAGGTGTGTTAATATATATAATTTACAACTCGCGGGAGGCAGTTCTAGCAATTCTTAGATATCTGGTTAATATATCGAAATCATATTTACATAATAACAAATGGTAATGCAAACCAGAAGATGCTCAGGCTAACGTCTATTGCACTCTGTGGTAAGTGTGTGTGCTACAAACACTCTCTAAGGCACTTTAGCTTCAAAGTTCTGCATCATTGATGTTAAGCAGTCATCTAGAGGCTACTGTAGCAGCCCGGAATCTATATTTATAACTAGGAAATTTTTACACGGTGCATGGGGCAATTAGTTGTGTTGATATGCACGATCTACAATTCTCGGAAAGCAGTTCTAGCAATGCTTCGATATCTGGTAGTTATATCATAAGGATATGTGATAGCGAATGGAAAATCCATTCCAGAAAATGCTCAGGATGCAGTCTCTTGCACCCTCTGGTAACTGTAGATGCTCAAAATACTCTCTTAAAACGTTTAGCTTAAAAGTTCTGTATCTCTGATGTTAAAACGTCTGGTAGAGACTCCTTAAGCGCCTTGCAATTTGCATTGGTTCTTAGTAAATTGCTAGACGGTGAATGGCGCAATTAGGGGTGTTAATATATATAATTTACAACTCGCGGGAGGCAGTTCTAGCAATTCTTAGATATCTGGTTAATATATGGAAATCATATTTACATAATAACAAATGGTAATGCAAACCAGAAGATGCTCAGGCTAACGTCTATTGCACTCTGTGGTAAGTGTGTGTGCTACAAACACTCTCTAAGGCACTTTAGCTTCAAAGTTCTGCATCATTGATGTTAAACAGTCAACTAGAGACTACTGTAGCAGCCCGGAATCTGTATTTATAACTAGGAAATTTTTACACGGTGCATGGGGCAATTAGTAGTGTTGATATGCACGATCTACAATTCTCGGGAAGCAGTTCTAGCAATGCTTCAATATCTGGTAGTTATATCATAAGGATAAGTAATAGCGAATGGAAAATCCATTCCAGAAAATGTTCAGGATGCAGTCTCTTGCACCCTCTGGTAACTGTAGATGCTCAAAATACTCTCTTAAAACGTTTAGCTTAAAAGTTCTGTATCTCTAATGTTAAAACGTCTGGTAGAGACTCCTTAAGCGCCTCGCAATTTGTATTGGTTCTGAGTAAATTGCTAGACGGTGAATGGCGCAATTAGGTGTGTTAATATATATAATTTACAACTCGCGGGAGGCAGTTCTAGCAATTCTTAGATATCTGGTTAATATATCGAAATCATATTTACATAATAACAAATGGTAATGCAAACCAGAAGATGCTCAGGCTAACGTCTATTGCACTCTGTGGTAAGTGTGTGTGCTACAAACACTCTCTAAGGCACTTTAGCTTCAAAGTTCTGCATCATTGATGTTAAGCAGTCATCTAGAGGCTACTGTAGCAGCCCGGAATCTGTATTTATAACTAGGAAATTTTTACACGGTGCATGGGGCAATTAGTTGTGTTGATATGCACGATCTACAATTCTCGGAAAGCAGTTCTAGCAATGCTTCGATATCTGGTAGTTATATCATAAGGATATGTGATAGCGAATGGAAAATCCATTCCAGAAAATGCTCAGGATGCAGTCTCTTGCACCCTCTGGTAACTGTAGATGCTCAAAATACTCTCTTAAAACGTTTAGCTTAAAAGTTCTGTATCTCTGATGTTAAAACGTCTGGTAGAGACTCCTTAAGCGCCTTGCAATTTGCATTGGTTCTTAGTAAATTGCTAGACGGTGAATGGCGCAATTAGGGGTGTTAATATATATAATTTACAACTCGCGGGAGGCAGTTCTAGCAATTCTTAGATATCTGGGTAATATATGGAAATCATATTTACATAATAACAAATGGTAATGCAAACCAGAAGATGCTCAGGCTAACGTCTATTGCACTCTGTGGTAAGTGTGTGTGCTACAAACACTCTCTAAGGCACTTTAGCTTCAAAGTTCTGCATCATTGATGTTAAACAGTCAACTAGAGACTACTGTAGCAGCCCGGAATCTGTATTTATAACTAGGAAATTTTTACACGGTGCATTGGGCAATTAGTTGTGTTGATATGCACGATCTACAATTCTAGGGAAGCAGTTCTAGCAATGCTTCGATATCTGGTAGTTATATCATAAGGATATGTGATAGCGAATGGAAAATCCATTCCAGAAAATGCTCAGGATGCAGTCTCTTGCACCCTCTGGTAACTGTAGATGCTCAAAATACTCTCTTAAAACGTTTAGCTTAAAAGTTCTGTATCTCTGATGTTAAAACGTCTGGTAGAGACTCTTTAAGCGCCTCGCAATTTGTATTGGTTCTTAGTAAATTGCTAGACGGTGAATGGCGCAATTAGGGGTGTTAATATATATAATTTACAACTCGCGGGAGGCAGTTCTAGCAATTCTTAGATATTTGGTTAATATATCGAAATCATATTTACATAATAACAAATGGTAATGCAAACCAGAAGATGCTCAGGCTAACGTCTATTGCACTCTGTGGTAAGTGTGTGTGTTACAAACACTCTAAGGCACTTTAGATTCAAAGTTCTGCATCATTGATGTTAAACAGTCATCTAGAGGCTACTGTAGCAGCCCGGAATCTGTATTTATAACTAGGAAATTTTTACATGGTGCACGGGGCAATTAGTTGTGTTGATATGCACGATCTACAATTCTAGGGAAGCAGTTCTAGCAATGCTTCGATATCTGGTAGTTTTATCATAAGGATATGTGATAGCGAATAGAAAATCCATTCCAGAAAATGCTCAGGATGCAGTCTCTTGCACCCTCTGGTAACTGTAGATGCTCAAAATACTCTCTTAAAACGTTTAGCTTAAAAGTTCTGTATCTCTGATGTTAAAACGTCTGGTAGAGACTCTTTAAGCGCCTCGCAATTTGTATTGGTTCTTAGTAAATTGCTAGACGGTGAATGGCGCAATTAGGGGTGTTAATATATATAATTTACAACTTGCGGGAGGCAGTTCTAGCAATTCTTAGATATCTGGTTAATATATCGAAATCATATTTACATAATAACAAATGGTAATGCAAACCAGAAGATGCTCAGGCTAACGTCTATTGCACTCTGTGGTAAGTGTGTGTGCTACAAACACTCTCTAAGGCACTTTATCTTCAAAGTTCTGCATCATTGATGTTAAACAGTCATCTAGAGGCTACTGTAGCAGCCCGGAATCTGTATTTATAACTAGGAAATTTTTACACGGTGCATGGGGCAATTAGTTGTGTTGATATGCACGATCTACAATTCTCGGAAAGCAGTTCTAGCAATGCTTCGATATCTGGTAGTTATATCATAAGGATATGTGATAGCGAATGGAAAATCCATTCCAGAAAATGCTCAGGATGCAGTCTCTTGCACCCTCTGGTAACTGTAGATTCTCAAAATACTCTCTTAAAACGTTTAGCTTAAAAGTTCTGTATCTCTGATGTTAAAACGTCTGGTAGAGACTCCTTAACCGCCTCGCAATTTGTATTGGTTCTTAGTAAATTGCTAGACGGTGAATGGCGCAATTAGGGGTATTAATATATATAATTTACAACTCGCGGGAGGCAGTTCTAGCAATTCTTAGATATCTGGTTAATATATCGAAATCATATTTACATAATAACAAATGGTAATGCAAACCAAAAGATGCTCAGGTTAACGTCTATTCCACTCTGTGGTAAGTGTGTGTGTTACAAACACTCTCTAAGGCACTTTAGCTTCAAAGTTCTGCATCATTGATGTTAAACAGTCATCTAGAGGCTACTGTAGCAGCCCGGAATCTGTATTTATAACTAGGAAATTTTTACACGGTGCATGGGGCAATTAGTTGTGTTGATATGCACGATCTACAATTTTCGGGAAGCAGTTCTAGCAATGCTTCAATATCTGGTAGTTATATCATAAGGATATGTAATAGCGAATGGAAAATCCATTCCAGAAAATGCTCAGGATGCAGTCTCTTGCACCCTCTGGTAACTGTAGATGCTCAAAATACTCTCTTAAAACGTTTAGCTTAAAAGTTCTGTATCTCTGATGTTAAAACGTCTGGTAGAGACTCTTTAAGCGCCTCGCAATTTGTATTGGTTCTTAGTAAATTGCTAGACGGTGAATGGCGCAATTAGGAGTGTTAATATATATAATTTACAATTCGCGGGAGGCAGTTCTAGCAATTCTTAGATATCTGGTTAATATATCGAAATCATATTTACATAATAACAAATGGTAATGCAAACCAGAAGATGCTCAGGCTAACGTCTATTGCACTCTGTGGTAAGTGTGTGTGCTACAAACACTCTCTAAGGCACTTTAGCTTCAAAGTTCTGCATCATTGATGTTAAACAGTCAACTAGAGACTACTGTAGCAGCCCGGAATCTGTATTTATAACTAGGAAATTTTTACACGGTGCATGGGGCAATTAGTTGTGTTGATATGCACGATCTACAATTCTCGGGAAGCAGTTCTAGCAATGCTTGAATATCTGGTAGTTATATCATAAGGATAAGTAATAGCGAATGGAAAATCCATTCCAGAAAATGTCCAGGATGCAGTCTCTTGCACCCTCTGGTAACTGTAGATGCTCAAAATACTCTCTTAAAACGTTTAGCTTAAAAGTTCTGTATCTCTAATGTTAAACGTCTGGTAGAGACTCCTTAAGCGTCTCGCAATTTGTATTGGTTCTGAGTAAATTGCTAGACGGTGAATGGCGCAATTAGGTGTGTTAATATATATAATTTACAACTCGCGGGAGGCAGTTCTAGCAATTCTTAGATATCTGGTTAATATATCGAAATCATATTTACATAATAACAAATGGTAATGCAAACCAGAAGATGCTCAGGCTAACGTCTATTGCACTCTGTGGTAAGTGTGTGTGCTACAAACACTCTCTAAGGCACTTTAGCTTCAAAGTTCTGCATCATTGATGTTAAGCAGTCATCTAGAGGCTACTGTAGCAGCCCGGAATCTGTATTTATAACTAGGAAATTTTTACATGGTGCACGGGGCAATTAGTTGTGTTGATATGCACGATCTACAATTCTAGGGAAGCAGTTCTAGCAATGCTTCGATATCTGGTAGTTTTATCATAAGGATATGTGATAGCGAATAGAAAATCCATTCCAGAAAATGCTCAGGATGCAGTCTCTTGCACCCTCTGGTAACTGTAGATGCTCAAAATACTCTCTTAAAACGTTTAGCTTAAAAGTTCTGTATCTCTGATGTTAAAACGTCTGGTAGAGACTCTTTAAGCGCCTCGCAATTTGTATTGGTTCTTAGTAAATTGCTAGACGGTGAATGGCGCAATTAGGGGTGTTAATATATATAATTTACAACTTGCGGGAGGCAGTTCTAGCAATTCTTAGATATCTGGTTAATATATCGAAATCATATTTACATAATAACAAATGGTAATGCAAACCAGAAGATGCTCAGGCTAACGTCTATTGCACTCTGTGGTAAGTGTGTGTGCTACAAACACTCTCTAAGGCACTTTATCTTCAAAGTTCTGCATCATTGATGTTAAACAGTCATCTAGAGGCTACTGTAGCAGCCCGGAATCTGTATTTATAACTAGGAAATTTTTACACGGTGCATGGGGCAATTAGTTGTGTTGATATGCACGATCTACAATTCTCGGAAAGCAGTTCTAGCAATGCTTCGATATCTGGTAGTTATATCATAAGGATATGTGATAGCGAATGGAAAATCCATTCCAGAAAATGCTCAGGATGCAGTCTCTTGCACCCTCTGGTAACTGTAGATTCTCAAAATACTCTCTTAAAACGTTTAGCTTAAAAGTTCTGTATCTCTGATGTTAAAACGTCTGGTAGAGACTCCTTAACCGCCTCGCAATTTGTATTGGTTCTTAGTAAATTGCTAGACGGTGAATGGCGCAATTAGGGGTATTAATATATATAATTTACAACTCGCGGGAGGCAGTTCTAGCAATTCTTAGATATCTGGTTAATATATCGAAATCATATTTACATAATAACAAATGGTAATGCAAACCAAAAGATGCTCAGGTTAACGTCTATTCCACTCTGTGGTAAGTGTGTGTGTTACAAACACTCTCTAAGGCACTTTAGCTTCAAAGTTCTGCATCATTGATGTTAAACAGTCATCTAGAGGCTACTGTAGCAGCCCGGAATCTGTATTTATAACTAGGAAATTTTTACACGGTGCATGGGGCAATTAGTTGTGTTGATATGCACGATCTACAATTTTCGGGAAGCAGTTCTAGCAATGCTTCAATATCTGGTAGTTATATCATAAGGATATGTAATAGCGAATGGAAAATCCATTCCAGAAAATGCTCAGGATGCAGTCTCTTGCACCCTCTGGTAACTGTAGATGCTCAAAATACTCTCTTAAAACGTTTAGCTTAAAAGTTCTGTATCTCTGATGTTAAAACGTCTGGTAGAGACTCTTTAAGCGCCTCGCAATTTGTATTGGTTCTTAGTAAATTGCTAGACGGTGAATGGCGCAATTAGGAGTGTTAATATATATAATTTACAATTCGCGGGAGGCAGTTCTAGCAATTCTTAGATATCTGGTTAATATATCGAAATCATATTTACATAATAACAAATGGTAATGCAAACCAGAAGATGCTCAGGCTAACGTCTATTGCACTCTGTGGTAAGTGTGTGTGCTACAAACACTCTCTAAGGCACTTTAGCTTCAAAGTTCTGCATCATTGATGTTAAACAGTCAACTAGAGACTACTGTAGCAGCCCGGAATCTGTATTTATAACTAGGAAATTTTTACACGGTGCATGGGGCAATTAGTTGTGTTGATATGCACGATCTACAATTCTCGGGAAGCAGTTCTAGCAATGCTTGAATATCTGGTAGTTATATCATAAGGATAAGTAATAGCGAATGGAAAATCCATTCCAGAAAATGTCCAGGATGCAGTCTCTTGCACCCTCTGGTAACTGTAGATGCTCAAAATACTCTCTTAAAACGTTTAGCTTAAAAGTTCTGTATCTCTAATGTTAAACGTCTGGTAGAGACTCCTTAAGCGTCTCGCAATTTGTATTGGTTCTGAGTAAATTGCTAGACGGTGAATGGCGCAATTAGGTGTGTTAATATATATAATTTACAACTCGCGGGAGGCAGTTCTAGCAATTCTTAGATATCTGGTTAATATATCGAAATCATATTTACATAATAACAAATGGTAATGCAAACCAGAAGATGCTCAGGCTAACGTCTATTGCACTCTGTGGTAAGTGTGTGTGCTACAAACACTCTCTAAGGCACTTTAGCTTCAAAGTTCTGCATCATTGATGTTAAACAGTCAACTAGAGACTACTGTAGCAGCCCGGAATCTGTATTTATAACTAGGAAATTTTTACACGGTGCATTGGGCAATTAGTTGTGTTGATATGCACGATCTACAATTCTAGGGAAGCAGTTCTAGCAATGCTTCGATATCTGGTAGTTATATCATAAGGATATGTGATAGCGAATGGAAAATCCATTCCAGAAAATGCTCAGGATGCAGTCTCTTGCACCCTCTGGTAACTGTAGATGCTCAAAATACTCTCTTAAAACGTTTAGCTTAAAAGTTCTGTATCTCTGATGTTAAAACGTCTGGTAGAGACTCTTTAAGCGCCTCGCAATTTGTATTGGTTCTTAGTAAATTGCTAGACGGTGAATGGCGCAATTAGGGGTGTTAATATATATAATTTACAACTCGCGGGAGGCAGTTCTAGCAATTCTTAGATATCTGGTTAATATATCGAAATCATATTTACATAATAACAAATGGTAATGCAAACCAGAAGATGCTCAGGCTAACGTCTATTGCACTCTGTGGTAAGTGTGTGTGTTACAAACACTCTAAGGCACTTTAGATTCAAAGTTCTGCATCATTGATGTTAAACAGTCATCTAGAGGCTACTGTAGCAGCCCGGAATCTGTATTTATAACTAGGAAATTTTTACATGGTGCACGGGGCAATTAGTTGTGTTGATATGCACGATCTACAATTCTAGGAAGCAGTTCTAGCAATGCTTCGATATCTGGTAGTTTTATCATAAGGATATGTGATAGCGAATAGAAAATCCATTCCAGAAAATGCTCAGGATGCAGTCTCTTGCACCCTCTGGTAACTGTAGATGCTCAAAATACTCTCTTAAAACGTTTAGCTTAAAAGTTCTGTATCTCTGATGTTAAAACGTCTGGTAGAGACTCTTTAAGCGCCTCGCAATTTGTATTGGTTCTTAGTAAATTGCTAGACGGTGAATGGCGCAATTAGGGGTGTTAATATATATAATTTACAACTTGCGGGAGGCAGTTCTAGCAATTCTTAGATATCTGGTTAATATATCGAAATCATATTTACATAATAACAAATGGTAATGCAAACCAGAAGATGCTCAGGCTAACGTCTATTGCACTCTGTGGTAAGTGTGTGTGCTACAAACACTCTCTAAGGCACTTTATCTTCAAAGTTCTGCATCATTGATGTTAAACAGTCATCTAGAGGCTACTGTAGCAGCCCGGAATCCGTATTTATAACTAGGAAATTTTTACACGGTGCATGGGGCAATTAGTTTTGTTGATATGCACGATCTACAATTCTCGGAAAGCAGTTCTAGCAATGCTTCGATATCTGGTAGTTATATCATAAGGATATGTGATAGCGAATGGAAAATCCATTCCAGAAAATGCTTAGGATGCAGTCTCTTGCACCCTCTGGTAACTGTAGATGCTCAAAATACTCTCTTAAAACGTTTAGCTTAAAAGTTTTGTATCTCTGATGTGAAAACGTCTGGTAGAGACTCCTTAACCGCCTCGCAATTTGTATTGGTTCTTAGTAAATTGCTAGACGGTGAATGGCGCAATTAGGGGTATTAATATATATAATTTACAACTCGCGGGAGGCAGTTCTAGCAATTCTTAGATATCTGGTTAATATATCGAAATCATATTTACATAATAACAAATGGTAATGCAAACCAAAAGATGCTCAGGCTAACGTCTATTCCACTCTGTGGTAAGTGTGTGTGTTACAAACACTCTCTAAGGCACTTTAGCTTCAAAGTTCTGCATCATTGATGTTAAACAGTCATCTAGAGGCTACTGTAGCAGCCCGGAATCTGTATTTATAACTAGGAAATTTTTACACGGTGCATGGGGCAATTAGTTGTGTTGATATGCACGATCTACAATTTTCGGGAAGCAGTTCTAGCAATGCTTCAATATCTGGTAGTTATATCATAAGGATATGTAATAGCGAATGGAAAATCCATTCCAGAAAATGCTCAGGATGCAGTCTCTTGCACCCTCTGGTAACTGTAGATGCTCAAAATACTCTCTTAAAACGTTTAGCTTAAAAGTTCTGTATCTCTGATGTTAAAACGTCTGGTAGAGACTCTTTAAGCGCCTCGCAATTTGTATTGGTTCTTAGTAAATTGCTAGACGGTGAATGGCGCAATTAGGAGTGTTAATATATATAATTTACAATTCGCGGGAGGCAGTTCTAGCAATTCTTAGATATCTGGTTAATATATCGAAATCATATTTACATAATAACAAATGGTAATGCAAACCAGAAGATGCTCAGGCTTACGTCTATTGCACTCTGTGGTAAGTGTGTGTGTTACAAACACTCTCTAAGGCACTTTAGCTTCAAAGTTCTGCATCATTGATGTTAAACAGTCATCTAGAGGCTACTGTATCAGCCCGGAATCTGTATTTATAACTAGGAAATTTTTACACGGTGCATGGGGCAATTAGTTGTGTTGATATGCACGATCTACAATTTTCGGGAAGCAGTTCTAGCAATGCTTCGATATCTGGTAGTTATATCATAAGGATATGTGATAGCGAATGGAAAATCCATTCCAGAAAATGCTCAGAATGCAGTCTCTTGCACCCTCTGGTAACTGTAGATGCTCAAAATACTCTCTTAAAACGTTTAGCTTAAAAGTTCTGTATCTCTGATGTTAAAACGTCTGGTAGAGACTCTTTAAGCGCCTCGCAATTTGTATTGGTTCTTAGTAAATTGCTAGACGGTGAATGGCGCAATTAGGGGTGTTAATATATATAATTTACAACTCGCGGGAGGCAGTTCTAGCAATTCTTAGATATCTGGTTAATATATGGAAATCATATTTACATAATAACAAATGGTAATGCAAACCAGAAGATGCTCAGGCTAACGTCTATTGCACTCTGTGGTAAGTGTGTGTGCTACAAACACTCTCTAAGGCACTTTAGCTTCAAAGTTCTGCATCATTGATGTTAAACAGTCAACTAGAGACTACTGTAGCAGCCCGGAATCTGTATTTATAACTAGGAAATTTTTACACGGTGCATTGGGCAATTAGTTGTGTTGATATGCACGATCTACAATTCTAGGGAAGCAGTTCTAGCAATGCTTCGATATCTGGTAGTTATATCATAAGGATATGTGATAGCGAATGGAAAATCCATTCCAGAAAATGCTCAGGATGCAGTCTCTTGCACCCTCTGGTAACTGTAGATGCTCAAAATACTCTCTTAAAACGTTTAGCTTAAAAGTTCTGTATCTCTGATGTTAAAACGTCTGGTAGAGACTCTTTAAGCGCCTCGCAATTTGTATTGGTTCTTAGTAAATTGCTAGACGGTGAATGGCGCAATTAGGGGTGTTAATATATATAATTTACAACTCGCGGGAGGCAGTTCTAGCAATTCTTAGATATTTGGTTAATATATCGAAATCATATTTACATAATAACAAATGGTAATGCAAACCAGAAGATGCTCAGGCTAACGTCTATTGCACTCTGTGGTAAGTGTGTGTGTTACAAACACTCTAAGGCACTTTAGATTCAAAGTTCTGCATCATTGATGTTAAACAGTCATCTAGAGGCTACTGTAGCAGCCCGGAATCTGTATTTATAACTAGGAAATTTTTACATGGTGCACGGGGCAATTAGTTGTGTTGATATGCACGATCTACAATTCTAGGGAAGCAGTTCTAGCAATGCTTCGATATCTGGTAGTTTTATCATAAGGATATGTGATAGCGAATAGAAAATCCATTCCAGAAAATGCTCAGGATGCAGTCTCTTGCACCCTCTGGTAACTGTAGATGCTCAAAATACTCTCTTAAAACGTTTAGCTTAAAAGTTCTGTATCTCTGATGTTAAAACGTCTGGTAGAGACTCTTTAAGCGCCTCGCAATTTGTATTGGTTCTTAGTAAATTGCTAGACGGTGAATGGCGCAATTAGGGGTGTTAATATATATAATTTACAACTTGCGGGAGGCAGTTCTAGCAATTCTTAGATATCTGGTTAATATATCGAAATCATATTTACATAATAACAAATGGTAATGCAAACCAGAAGATGCTCAGGCTAACGTCTATTGCACTCTGTGGTAAGTGTGTGTGCTACAAACACTCTCTAAGGCACTTTATCTTCAAAGTTCTGCATCATTGATGTTAAACAGTCATCTAGAGGCTACTGTAGCAGCCCGGAATCTGTATTTATAACTAGGAAATTTTTACACGGTGCATGGGGCAATTAGTTGTGTTGATATGCACGATCTACAATTCTCGGAAAGCAGTTCTAGCAATGCTTCGATATCTGGTAGTTATATCATAAGGATATGTGATAGCGAATGGAAAATCCATTCCAGAAAATGCTCAGGATGCAGTCTCTTGCACCCTCTGGTAACTGTAGATGCTCAAAATACTCTCTTAAAACTTTTAGCTTAAAAGTTTTGTATCTCTGATGTTAAAACGTCTGGTAGAGACTCCTTAACCGCCTCGCAATTTGTATTGGTTCTTAGTAAATTGCTAGACGGTGAATGGCGCAATTAGGGGTATTAATATATATAATTTACAACTCGCGGGAGGCAGTTCTAGCAATTCTTAGATATCTGGTTAATATATCGAAATCATATTTACATAATAACAAATGGTAATGCAAACCAAAAGATGCTCAGGCTAACGTCTATTCCACTCTGTGGTAAGTGTGTGTGTTACAAACACTCTCTAAGGCACTTTAGCTTCAAAGTTCTGCATCATTGATGTTAAACAGTCATCTAGAGGCTACTGTAGCAGCCCGGAATCTGTATTTATAACTAGGAAATTTTTACACGGTGCATGGGGCAATTAGTTGTGTTGATATGCACGATCTACAATTTTCGGGAAGCAGTTCTAGCAATGCTTCAATATCTGGTAGTTATATCATAAGGATATGTAATAGCGAATGGAAAATCCATTCCAGAAAATGCTCAGGATGCAGTCTCTTGCACCCTCTGGTAACTGTAGATGCTCAAAATACTCTCTTAAAACGTTTAGCTTAAAAGTTCTGTATCTCTGATGTTAAAACGTCTGGTAGAGACTCTTTAAGCGCCTCGCAATTTGTATTGGTTCTTAGTAAATTGCTAGACGGTGAATGGCGCAATTAGGAGTGTTAATATATATAATTTACAATTCGCGGGAGGCAGTTCTAGCAATTCTTAGATATCTGGTTAATATATCGAAATCATATTTACATAATAACAAATGGTAATGCAAACCAGAAGATGCTCAGGCTAACGTCTATTGCACTCTGTGGTAAGTGTGTGTGTTACAAACACTCTCTAAGGCACTTTAGCTTCAAAGTTCTGCATCATTGATGTTAAACAGTCATCTAGAGGCTACTGTATCAGCCCGGAATCTGTATTTATAACTAGGAAATTTTTACACGGTGCATGGGGCAATTAGTTGTGTTGATATGCACGATCTACAATTTTCGGGAAGCAGTTCTAGCAATGCTTCGATATCTGGTAGTTATATCATAAGGATATGTGATAGCGAATGGAAAATCCATTCCAGAAAATGCTCAGGATGCAGTCTCTTGCACCCTCTGGTAACTGTAGATGCTCAAAATACTCTCTTAAAACGTTTAGCTTAAAAGTTCTGTATCTCTGATGTTAAAACGTCTGGTAGAGACTCTTTAAGCGCCTCGCAATTTGTATTGGTTCTTAGTAAATTGCTAGACGGTGAATGGCGCAATTAGGGGTGTTAATATATATAATTTACAACTCGCGGGAGGCAGTTCTAGCAATTCTTAGATATCTGGTTAATATATCGAAATCATATTTACATAATAACAAATGGTAATGCAAACCAGAAGATGCTCAGGCTAACGTCTATTGCACTCTGTGGTAAGTGTGTGTGCTACAAACACTCTCTAAGGCACTTTAGCTTCAAAGTTCTGCATCATTGATGTTAAACAGTCAACTAGAGACTACTGTAGCAGCCCGGAATCTGTATTTATAACTAGGAAATTTTTACACGGTGCATGGGGAAATTAGTTGTGTTGATATGCACGATCTACAATTCTCGGGAAGCAGTTCTAGCAATGCTTCAATATCTGGTAGTTATATCATAAGGATATGTAATAGCGAATGGAAAATCCATTCCAGAAAATGCTCAGGATGCAGTCTCTTGCACCCTCTGGTAACTGTAGATGCTCAAAATACTCTCTTAAAACGTTTAGCTTAAAAGTTCTGTATCTCTAATGTTAAAACGTCTGGTAGAGAGTCCTTAAGCGCCTCGCAATTTGTATTGGTTCTGAGTAAATTGCTAGACGGTGAATGGCGCAATTAGGTGTGTTAATATATATAATTTACAACTCGCGGGAGGCAGTTCTAGCAATTCTTAGATATCTGGTTAATATATCGAAATCATATTTACATAATAACAAATGGTAATGCAAACCAGAAGATGCTCAGGCTAACGTCTATTGCACTCTGTGGTAAGTGTGTGTGCTACAAACACTCTCTAAGGCACTTTAGCTTCAAAGTTCTGCATCATTGATGTTAAACAGTCAACTAGAGACTACTGTAGCAGCCCGGAATCTGTATTTATAACTAGGAAATTTTTACACGGTGCATGGGGCAATTAGTTGTGTTGATATGCACGATCTACAATTTTCGGGAAGCAGTTCTAGCAATGCTTCGATATCTGGTAGTTATATCATAAGGATATGTGATAGCGAATGGAAAATCCATTCCAGAAAATGCTCAGGATGCAGTCTCTTGCACCCTCTGGTAACTGTAGATGCTCAAAATACTCTCTTAAAACGTTTAGCTTAAAAGTTCTGTATCTCTGATGTTAAAACGTCTGGTAGAGACTCCTTAAGCGCCTGGCAATTTGTATTGGTTCTGAGTAAGTTGCTAGACGGTGAATGGCGCAATTAGGGGTGTTAATATATATAATTTACAACTCGCGGGAGGCAGTTCTAGCAATTCTTAGATATCTGGTTAATATATCGAAATCATATTTACATAATAACAAATGGTAATGCAAACCAGAAGATGCTCAGGCTAACGTCTATTGCACTCTGTGGTAAGTGTGTGTGTTACAAACACTCTCTAAGGCACTTTAGCTTCAAAGTTCTGCATCATTGATGTTAAACAGTCATCTAGAGGCTACTGCAGCAGCCCGGAATCTGTATTTATAACTAGGAAATTATTACACGGTGCATGGGGCAATTAGTTGTGTTGATATGCACGATCTACAATTCTCGGAAAGCAGTTCTAGCAATGCTTCGATATCTGGTAGTTATATCATAAGGATATGTGATAGCGAATGGAAAACCCATTCCAGAAAATGCTCAGGATGCCGTCTCTTGCACCCTCTGGTAACTGTAGACGCTCAAAATACTCTCTTAAAACGTTTAGCTTAAAAGTTCTGTATCTCTGATGTTAAAACGTCTGGTAGAGACTCTTTAAGCGCCTCGCAATTTGTATTGGTTCTTAGTAAATTGCTAGACGGTGAATGGCGCAATTAGGAGTGTTAATATATATAATTTACAACTCGCGGGAGGCAGTTCTAGCAATTCTTAGATATCTGGTTAATATATCGAAATCATATTTACATAATAACAAATGGTAATGCAAACCAGAAGATGCTCAGGCTAACGTCTATGGCACTCTGTGGTAAGTGTGTGTGTTACAAACACTCTCTAAGGCACTTTAGCTTCAAAGTTCTGCATCATTGATGTTAAACAGTCAACTAGAGGCTACTGTAGCAGCCCGGAATCTGTATTTATAACTAGGAAATTTTTACACGGTGCATGGGGCAATTAGTTGTGTTGATATGCACGATCTACAATTCTCGGAAAGCAGTTCTAGCAATGCTTCGATATCTGGTAGTTATATCATAAGGATATGTGATAGCGAATGGAAAATCCATTCCAGAAAATGCTCAGGATGCAGTCTCTTGCACCCTCTGGTAACTGTAGATGCTCAAAATACTCTCTTAAAACATTTAGCTTAAAAGTTCTGTATCTCTGATGTTAAAACGTCTTTTAGAGACTCTTTAAGCGCCTCGCAATTTGCATTGGTTCTTAGTAAATTGCTAGACGGTGAATGGCGCAATTAGGGGTGTTAATATATATAATTTACAACTCGCGGGAGGCAGTTCTAGCAATTCTTAGATATCTGGTTAATATATCGAAATCATATTTACATAATAACAAATGGTAATGCAAACCAGAAGATGCTCAGGCTAACGTCTATTGCACTCTGTGGTAAGTGTGTGTGTTACAAACACTCTCTAAGGCACTTTAGCTTCAAAGTTCTGCATCATTGATGTTAAACAGTCATCTAGAGGCTACTGCAGCAGCCCGGAATCTGTATTTATAACTAGGAAATTATTACACGGTGCATGGGGCAATTAGTTGTGTTGATATGCACGATCTACAATTCTCGGAAAGCAGTTCTAGCAATGCTTCGATATCTGGTAGTTATATCATAAGGATATGTGATAGCGAATGGAAAATCCATTCCAGAAAATGCTCAGGATGCCGTCTCTTGCACCCTCTGGTAACTGTAGACGCTCAAAATACTCTCTTAAAACGTTTAGCTTAAAAGTTCTGTATCTCTGATGTTAAAACGTCTTGTAGAGACTCCTTAAGCGCCTCGCAATTTGTATTGGTTCTTAGTAAATTGCTAGACGGTGAATGGCGCAATTAGGGGTGTTAATATATATAATTTACAACTCGCGGGAGGCAGTTCTAGCAATTCTTAGATATCTGGTTAATATATCGAAATCATATTTACATAATAACAAATGGTAATGCAAACCAGAAGATGCTCAGGCTAACGTCTATTGCACTCTGTGGTAAGTGTGTGTGCTACAAACACTCTCTAAGGCACTTTAGCTTCAAAGTTCTGCATCATTGATGTTAAACAGTCATCTAGAGGCTACTGTAGCAGCCCGGAATCTGTATTTATAACTAGGAAATTTTTACACGGTGCATGGGGCAATTAGTTGTGTTGATATGCACGATCTACAATTCTCGGAAAGCAGTTCTAGCAATGCTTGGATATCTGGTAGTTATATCATAAGGATATGTGATAGCGAATGGAAAATCCATTCCAGAAAATGCTCAGGATGCAGTCTCTTGCACCCTCTGGTAACTGTAGATGCTCAAAATACTCTCTTAAAACGTTTAGCTTAAAAGTTCTGTATCTCTGATGTTAAACCGTCTTGTAGAGACTCCTTAACCGCCTCGCAATTTGTGATGGTTCTTAGTAAATTGCTAGACGGTGAATGGCGCAATTAGGGGTGTTAATATATATAATTTACAACTCGCGGGAGGCAGTTCTAGCAATTCTTAGATATCTGGTTAATATATCGAAATCATATTTACATAATAACAAATGGTAATGCAAACCAGAAGATGCTCAGGCTAACGTCTATTGCACTCTGTGGTAAGTGTGTGTGTTACAAACACTCTCTAAGGCACTTTAGCTTCAAAGTTCTGCATCATTGATGTTAAACAGTCATCTAGAGGCTACTGTAGCAGCCCGGAATCTGTATTTATAACTAGGAAATTTTTACACGGTGCATGGGGCAATTAGTTGTGTTGATATGCACGATCTACAATTCTCGGAAAGCAGTTCTAGCAATGCTTCGATATCTGGTAGTTATATCATAAGGATATGTGATAGCGAATGGAAAATCCATTCCAGAAAATGCTCAGGATGCAGTCTCTTGCACCCTCTGGTAACTGTAGATGCTCAAAATACTCTCTTAAAACGTTTAGCTTAAAAGTTCTGTATCTCTGATGTTAAAACGTCTGGTAGAGACTCCTTAACCGCCTCGCAATTTGTATTGGTTCTTAGTAAATTGCTAGACGGTGAATGGCGAAATTAGGCGTATTAATAGGCGTATTAATATATATAATTTACAACTCGCGGGAGGCAGTTCTAGCAATTCTTAGATATCTGGTTAATATATCGAAATCATATTTACATAATAACAAATGGTAATGCAAACCAGAAGATGCTCAGGCTAACGTCTATTGCACTCTGTGGTAAGTGTGTGTGTTACAAACACTCTCTAAGGCACTTTAGCTTCAAAGTTATGCATCATTGATGTTAAACAGTCATCTAGAGGCTACTGTAGCAGCCCGGAATCTGTATTTATAACTAGGAAATTTTTACACGGTGCATGGGGCAATTAGTTGTGTTGATATGCACGATCTACAATTCTCGGAAAGCAGTTCTAGCAATGCTTCGATATCTGGTAGGATATGTGATAGCGAATGGAAAATCCATTCCAGAAAATGCTCAGGATGCAGTCTCTTGCACCCTCTGGTAACTGTAGATGCTCAAAATACTCTCTTAAAACGTTTTGCTTAAAAGTTCTGTATCTCTGATGTTAAAACGTCTGGTAGAGACTCTTTAAGCGCCTCGCAATTTGTATTGGTTCTTAGTAAATTGCTAGACGGTGAATGGCGCAATTAGGGGTGTTAATATATATAATTTACAACTCGCGGGAGGCAGTTCTAGCAATTCTTAGATATCTGGTTAATATATCGAAATCATATTTACAAAATAACAAATGGTAATGCAAACCAGAAGATGCTCAGGCTAACGTCTATTGCACTCTGTGGTAAGTGTGTGTGTTACAAACACTCTCTAAGGCACTTTAGCTTCAAAGTTCTGCATCATTGATGTTAAACAGTCATCTAGAGCAGTGGTATTCAACCGGGGGTACGCGTACCCCTGAGGGTACGCGAATAGTTCCTCGGGGGTACGCGAGGATCTCCAATCTAGGTATTTATAATTAAATAAAACTGCAATCAAGCAATTATATTCATTTCCACAATTAGTACTAATTATTACATTATTTTCATTTGTATATTACAGATTTACGCAAAATGCTAGGAACATTTATTGCTCTTAACCAAACAGTCAAAGTCTCTTCTTTGCTTCCTTTTAAAAACGCCTGACAACGCTGTATTTTGCAGCGGCCAATGCAGGCACGTCAAACTTACCAAGATTCGTATCTACAATATGGCTTTGTTTCAAATAACGCCTTACCGCCCCAACCTGTTTGTGTGATTTGTAATCAAGCATTGTCAAACAATAGTATGAAGCTCTCGTTATTAAAAAGGCATCTAGAAACAAATCATAGAGAGTTCCAAAAAAAGTCCATTGACTTCTTCAAACGAAAGTCTATTAATTTCGAAAAGTCTTGAGACATTCACCAAATATTCTATAACTGCACTCGAGGTATCATATTAACTCGCATTGTTAACCGCCAAAGATAAGAAAGCTTACACCAGTGTATAAAAACTTATAATTCCAGGTTCAATTATAATTGCAAATAAAATGTTTAACAGTAAGGCAGTACAAGCTATTAAAACAATTCCATATTCAGACACTACCACTGCAAGAAGAATTAGCGACATGGCAGAAGATGTTCGAAAACAGGTGCTTAATGAGATAAAAAAACGACCAACGTTTTACTCTTCAATTGGACGAAAGTACAGACATTGCGAATGAGGCACAAATGATAATATATGTAAAATACTTTTCTCAAAAAAATTGGCATTACAGCAGAAATCTTAGGATGTAGAAGTCTGCCTGGCAAAACAACTGGAGAAGAACTTTTTAATGCGCTGAACCAGTTTATTGTTCAACCATGTGGCTTGTGTTGGATGTGGTGTAAGAATATTTCTACTGATGGAGCAGCAGCTTTAACAGGGCGTAAAAGCGGACTTATTTCACGTCTAAGAAGCATAAATGCAGGCATTAAATGGAAACACTGCATGATTCATCGAGAGGCTTTAGCGTCAAAAGAAAGGAATCCAGAACTACAAGAAACTCTTCAAATGTGTGTAAAAATTGTAAATGTTATTAAATTGCGTGCCTTAAATACAAGACTATTTAAAACCTTGTGTGAGGATATGGGATCAGAACATACTGGACTGCTTTTGCATTGTGAAATTAGGTGGTTGTCGCGTGGAAAAGTACTAAAACGATCATTAGAGTTAAACATTGAAGTTACCCGTTTCTTGAATGAAGCCCGTTCGGAAATCCTTACATTTTTTTGAAAGTTCAGATAACATTTGTAAGCTTGCATACCTTGCAGATATATTTGGCAAACTAAACGAACTTAATTTACAGTTACAAGGTTTTGACGAGAATATATTTAAATCTACCAGTAAAATAAGGGCTTTTAAAAAAAAAACTTTCATTAGGGATAGATAGCGTTAAATCTAAAAATGTTACTGCTTTTACTGCGTTATCTGAACTTATTACAGACACCAACGTTATTTTGAGTAAAAATCTATACAAAAGAATCTTAAATCACCTAACAGCTTTACAGGACCAGTTTGAGCAATATTTTCCTGAAATAAAAAACAATAATGTTTCAGAAGTGTGGATACTTAACTCCTTTAATGTAAATATTTTGGAAACTAATATGGAAAGGAACAGTTATTAGAATTAAGTTTTGATATGACTTTAAAAATGACTTGAACAAGTTTCACTGAACGAATTTTGGTTTAAATGCCGGAAAGAGTACAAACAACTAAGTTACTTTGCTATTGGTAAACTTCTTATATTTTCAAGTACTTATATGTGCGAACAAGGCTTTTCTGCATTTGCGACAATACAAAATAAACACCGCAATTAGCTTAATCCAGAAGCCCTTCTTATACTCGCACTGACCTCTTGTTCCACAGCGCATTATAGATTTGTGCGCTAATAAGCAAGCTCAAGTTTGTCGCTAATATACTATTATATATACCTACCTATTTAAATTTTAAGTCTAAATTCACATGTAACCTTTTCTACCACAATAAATAACATTAAAAACCATAACATGACTGTATTATTTAAGTTTTAAGGTAGGGGGTACTTGATTATAAGGAAAATGTTTAAAGGGGTACGCGAAAAAAGAAGGTTGAATACCACTGATCTAGAGGCTACTGTAGCAGCCCGGAATCTGTATTTATAACTAGGAAATTTTTACACGGTGCATGGGGCAATTAGTTGTGTTGATATGCGATAGCGAATGGAAAATCCATTCCAGAAAATGCTCAGGATGCAGTCTCTTGCACCCTCTGGTAACTGTAGATGCTCAAAATACTCTCTTAAAAAGTTTAGCTTAAAAGTTCTGTATCTCTGATGTTAAAACGTCTTGTAGAGACTCCTTAAGCGCCTCGCAATTTGTATTGGTTCTTAGTAAATTGCTAGACGGTGAATGGCGCAATTAGGGGTGTTAATATATATAATTTACAACTCGTGGGAGGCAGTTCTAGCAATTCTTAGATATCTGGTTAATATATCGAAATCATATTTACACAATAACAAATGGTAATGCAAACCAGAAGATGCTCAGGCTAACGTCTATTGCACTCTGTGGTAAGTGTGTGTGTTACAAACACTCTCTAAGGCACTTTAGCTTCAAAGTTCTGCATCATTGATGTTAAACAGTCATCTAGAGGCTACTGTAGCAGCCCGGAATCTGTATTTATAACTAGGAAATTTTTACACGGTGCATGGGGCAATTAGTTGTGTTGATATGCACGATCTACAATTCTCGGGAAGCAGTTCTAGCAATGCTTCGATATCTGGTAGTTATATCATACGGATATGTGATAGCGAATGGAAAATCCATTCCAGAAAATGCTCAGGATGCAGTCTCTTGCACCCTCTGGTAACTGTAGATGCTCAAAACTCTCTTAAAAAGTTTAGCTTAAAAGTTCTGTATCTCTGATGTTAAAACGTCTTGTAAAGACTCCTTAAGCGCCTCGCAATTTGTATTGGTTCTTAGTAAATTGCTAGACGGTGAATGGCGCAATTAGGGGTGTTAATATATATAATTTACAACTCGTGGGAGGCAGTTCTAGCAATTCTTAGATATCTGGTTAATATATCGAAATCATATTTACACAATAACAAATGGTAATGCAAACCAGAAGATGATCAGGCTAACGTCTATTGCACTCTGTGGTAAGTGTGTGTGCTACAAACACTCTCTAAGGCACTTTAGCTTCAAAGTTCTGCATCATTGATGTTAAACAGTCATATAGAGGCTACTGTAGCAGCCCGGAAACTGTATTTATAACTAGGAAATTTTTACACGGTGCATGGGGCAATTAGTTGTGTTGATATGCGATAGCGAATGGAAAATCCATTCCAGAAAATGCTCAGGATGCAGTCTCTTGCACCCTCTGGTAACTGCAGATGCTCAAAATACTCTCTTAAAACTTTTAGCTTCAAAGTTCTGTATCTCTGATGCTAAAACGTCTTGTAGAGACTCCTTAAGCGCCTCGCAATTTGTATTGGTACTTAGTAAATTGCTAGACGGTGCATGGCGCAATTAGGGGTGTTAATATATATAATTTACAACTCGCGGGAGGCAGTTCTAGCAATTCTTAGATATCTGGTTAATATATCGAAATCATATGTAATAACAAATGGTAAATCCAAACCAGAAAATGCTCAGGATACAGTCTCTTGCACCCCCTGGTAATTTTATATGCTCAAAACACTCTCTAAGAATGTTTAGCTTCTTATTTCTGTATCTTTGATGTTAAAACGTCTTTGTTATTTGTCTCGTGTCAGCAATTGTGGCGTACATTTCGAGCGGTGTCCTTTGGCAATTGCGTGAGGCCCGATTTCCATCTTTGGGTAGGATACTTCCTTATTTTTTGTTTCGGTACTAATTAAGTGATAATTAGTCCATTAACATTCGGCTTAATGTCCTGGCGGTAATCGCCATTGCAGTTTCCTGGTGTACGTCGATCGGCACAAGTTTTGGGTCAAGGTCATTCAAGATTGATTCCACCTGGAATTTGCACGATATTTTCATACCTTGTGCACTCGATGACACCTTGAAGAAACATTTCATAGTGCAGTAAGTACATACTAGTTTGCGATTCGGCATTTTGATTGTGCCGATGGGCAATTTGCCTGCTATGAATTGCGTCTTTTTGAACAAAAGGCCTTTGAATGTAAAATCACACGTGTTTAACGTAATTCTCTAGTTCCCTACACTGTACAATACCTACCCTTGCGCAGTGTGACCTTGAGCGCCTGGCTTATTCTAATTTAAATTTTACTAGTTTGCAACCATTTAGCTGGATGTTTGCAAGGCATTCAGATGTCAATTTTTGCCATAGTATTGCTGGCGTAAGCGCTTTTTAATTTGTTGTTTTTGCCATGTGTAATGTTGAATTTATTATGTCATTTTGATTGTGTTGACTCCAAATGCAAATTTAATTATTGTTGTTTATCGCTGTAGAGTGGTGTTTTTAATATTTCGTATATGGTTATGATGACTATATGTTACACTTTTGGTGATAATAAATTTCTATTGTACCTATGTTACTGGTTTATATTTTCCTGAGGTAATTATGCTACGACCCTTCATGAAGCTGCTCATGTTCTTTTGAAATTTGTGTTTTAGGTTGTATATAACGACTGGCGCACATTTTGTTTTAATTAGTGCTTTTGTAACCTTAAGAACCACTGCCGGGTCCTTATTTACCTCATTTTCTACCGAGAGTCAGAGCTAACTAGGGTTGTACTCACCTCTCGTTAAAGGGTGGTACAGACCAAAAGTCTTTATGTAACAGCCATGTTTTACACTATTTTACTAGTCTTCTTTTTTTATTTTTATTATCAACATCTATTAATAGACCAGTAACAACTGCTGTAAGCTTTTTATTCACCAATGGTGACACACAAATAAATGTAAAATAAAAGGTCAGATCGCTGTATAAAATATCTATTTTGTGCGATTTGATGTACAACTAATCTGAATTCAAGTTTGAACGTTAATGGCAACATTTTCATACTGCAAGTCGTTCCAACCGTCTGTGCAATCTGCAGTATTGCATACTGTGCAGTAAATTTTATCGTGTATGGGCCACATTCACTGTGGATGATTTTTCTCTTTCATACTTCTTTTTCCAATATTTCAATTCTACCTTCTTCTGTCACTTTTATTTGCAATTTTTCTCCCTTAGGTTATCTTTTGCAATTGTGATCCTAATCGATATAACAGAAAACACATTTTTGACGACAGAGAAAAACACTATAGCTAGCATTCAGGTTTATTCTCATACCGTTAGTTATCACATTCAAAACGTTTATACTATATAAAATTTAATTTTTAATGTATAACAATAGATATATACAAAACTTTATGCGTACATTCTAACGTACATGCTAATATGAATGTGTATATGAACACTTTGAGTACTATGTGTGTTAGCTAAAACTTAGCGAAATAAAAATTTGAGTGTTTGAAATAAATAACCTAAAAATTCTGCCTCGTGAAGGCACCTATTCGGAAACGTACAATGAAATAGTTTATTTTAATCGTTGAATATTAATGAAGCGATATTCTTGCCTATTTGGTTACACATGTAATTAAACAAAACATATCTCATTACGCATAACGTAGCTGCCCTTAAATTCTTAACAGCTAGAATAGTCAAGCCTGACATTGGAGCACAAAAAAAACTGCAAATGATTAATTTGGCACCTAAAGTAAGTCTTGACTGGAAGAAAACAATTTCTTACCGATAGCAAACGTCAACAAAATTGTACAAAGAGGTAAAAATGTCTTTTTAGAAATAAACTACCACGTGACTACCAAATTATCATACTATGGCTGCAGTCTGATTATTTGGCACAAGCTGGTCGCTTTGCACGTTTTCAATGTGCCGATATTTCTTGATTCTCTTCCACTCGCCATTGTTGTAGTTCATCTGGAAGTGAGTCTCCACGAGCATGGTGAGATACGTCTCGTCAGGTTGTAAGACGTTTTCTTGGTCCTCCGAGAGCTTGATGGTAACGATATTACCTAAGTGCGGGCAAGGATTATCCCTCGACCCGGCCATAAAGCCTAAAATCAAGGCCTTTTCTGGTCGAGTCACCTTGTTCGCAGTTCTGAACATATCCTGTGCTTCCAACATTTGTTCTCTCTTAAAATCACACAAAACATAAGTCTCCTTGAAATCAGCTGCAAAAACATAATTACCGTAAGCGCAAGCCCTCTTCGCTGCAACGAGTTTGTAGTAGGGGGCTGCTGTATCCTAATCTGCGTAACCTGCTGAATGGGCCTGGTAGTAAGGACGACGGGGGTGCCAATAGGTACTGCAGCAGTTGGCTGCTCCGTCACTACTGCCGTACGCTGGCCAGTTGCAGTGGTGGTAAGCAGGGGCGGCACGGGCCGCACTGTTGTGGCGACGTATTGTGTGGTTGAATTTGTTATAACTACTGGTGCCGGTGTGGAAGAAATGACCTGCGTCGTGGCAACGATAGGTGTTGTCTGAACGGGATTGTGAGAAATTGTTGACGCAGGTGATGTGGCTGTAAATAGAATTTTGCAATGAGACATTACATTTTTGAGATTCACTAATAAATAGATTGGGTGTGTAATGTGATACATTACTGTAAAATTAAGTCGTAGTCATAATTACGTGATGCAAATGGGCCCAACAGAATTGAGACAGTTGCGAAATCAACTAAGAGATAAGAAAAAATTAAAAAAGGCTGCTTACTTGTGGATGTGATGATAGGGGCTGGCGTGGCTGGGGCATAAGCTGGCGTGGCATTGAGACCAGCAGCGTAGTCCGGAGTGGCATTCGTCGTGGGCGGGGGGCTTTGCAGTGCGTTCTCTGAAGCCTTTTTGGCATCCTCCATTTCTGAAATCTTACAATTAGAGAAAACAACAACAAAAAACCATTAAGGCACGCACCCTGCATCTTCTTCCTCTTCTTGGCTGCCGCGTAGCCGAGGGGCTGATCCGCTATGTCCAGCAATTTGACGCCGCCCTCCTTCCGGCCCGCCGTGGTTCTCGACAGCTGCGGCCTGTTGGCGGTGTTGTTGTTCAGGCCGGTCCTAAAGCCAGACGATAGAACTCTGCTAGGAATGCCCTTGAGTGGTGCTGCAACAGACCAATTGAAAGGAGATTTGTAATGATAATTAAAGAAGACATACTTGTGTCGGTCATTTTTCTAGGCATGCCTCGGGAGCGTACCGGAATTACAGGGGCTGATGACTTTTTTAGGTTCGAGGCGACGTCCGATGATTTCTGGAGCAGCTCGGCTCGCAGGAGGGCTGATTTTGGCTTCTTCTTCAAGGTGAAGTGTTTTATTGGTGCGGGCTGTTGTCCAACCTATTCCGAATTTATATGAATTTATAAGAAAGCTTTCGAAGTAGCAGATAATCAGTAAGATAAGTAAAAGAAAGAGTTGAAGTTTGGAGGGCTTCGATATTCTCAGATTTTCACATTTGCTGGGGTCCTGCAAATTGAACCCCTGCCAATGTATATTAATATGAAAGCTTAAAAGCTAGTTCTATTTTTATAGATTCAATATGGTAACGATTGATTACTGCAAATACCTATTATCATATGCCTTTCATACGCAAAGTATGTAGTACGTATGCAATATGTTCTCTGAATGTCATTTTTTGACAGTGGTTTATTAGGAGATGTTTTATTAAACTTTTTCCACTATCTCAAGTGTTTATCACACAACACTTCAAGAGTTTCTGATCTACTCCCGTCCTCAGCTGAATGAACTTCTGGTTAGTCCTGAGGAGTTTTTGTACGTTTTATCACGTACACTTGTGCTTACCACCAGCGCTGGTGGTGTAGTGATAAGAGTGTCAGACTCGTAATCACAGCGATCAGTGGTCCCGCGTTCAAACCCCGGGGTAGGCACTGAGTGTACGTGATAAAACGTACAAAAAATCAGTCCCTCTCAGAACTAACCAGGAGTTCATTCACCTGAGGACGGGAGTAAATCAGAAATGCCGAAACATTGTGTGATAAACACCCAAAATAGTGGAAAAAGTCCGATAAAACATCACGTATGCAATAGTTTTAAAAATCTCATACAGTGAGTTACAAAAGCAGCAGTGGAACTCGAATAGTGATTAGAGAAGACGTAACAGGTAAACGAGTAACACAATTAAAAGAAGCTGCTGCTACGTATGCGGTTCGATAACTTGATTTTACGCGGGGCACCTACTGACCATAGATAGTGGTTATGTATTCGACAACAAATAGTTACCAAAAACAGTGTTATAATGGACTCCATTGTAGCACTATTTTCGGTGTTGTAATAACCATATTGTGACATCAAAGTAGATAAATAACATTATTTATCGCGAACTTGTAAACACACTTATCGAGCCTATTCTTTTGAATCTCTTATTACCAAATTGGACCTGAAATAAATTGTGAAATTATAACTTGAATAAACAAATGGGCATTCGAGCTCTAGATTCAAGTGGCAGACTTATGTTACGTATGGAATTTTAGTTCAAGCTTTACTGTCAGTTGGACCAAGCAATGGCGAATCAAGTTGAATGAGACTAAATCTGTCCACGTCAATTTCACGAATAAAAGAAATCAACATATCCCTGTTAGCATAAATAATATCCAAGTGCCATATGCTGATACAGCAAAATATTTGGGTATGACATTGGAGGCGAAGCTATGCTGGAAAGCTCACGTAAAGAAAAAAAAAGAAGAATTGGACATCAAATTTAGAAAAATGTATTGGCTACTTGGAAGAAAATCTACTCTGTCAATTTACAACAAAGTACTTCTGTACAAACAAATTCTTAAGCCCATATGGACATATGGAATCCAGATATGGGGTTGTGCCAAAAAGAACAATTTAGACATAATCCAGCGGTTTCAGAGCAAAGTATTGAGGAGTATTGTTAACGCTCCATGGTCCTTCAGGAATAATGAGACTTGGAAATGGATACCATTAACCAGGCCATTAGAAAATTCGCCAAGAGTCATGAACAGAGACTTCTTCACCACGTCAATGTCGAGGCAATCCAGCTTCTTGACAACACGGATTTGACAAGACGACTCAAGAGGACCAAACCTTTTGAGCTAGTTGCTAGTTTAATATTTGTGTTAGTGCAAAAGCAGAGTATAGTGTGTACACGCTAATATTAGTGTAAATACGTTGCTAGTTTTAAGTTTAAAGTAGTAATTTAAGTTTGCCCAATATTACTCATTGATCAACTACTTGATCAGATTGTAATTTCAGTAATATCATTGAGATATTAAAAAAAAAAAAGCTTTACTGTCTTATCGAGCATTTCTGCCGAAAATTCAATTGAGTTTAATTTTTAAAACACAGAAAACCATGTCATCAAAGCCCCAAGCTTCTGCTTCAGATTTGGCTGACAAAAAACGCAGAAAAGTTTTGGTTTTTTGAGGTTGCATAGTATAAATAAATCTAGTTTATAATAATAATAATAATAATAAATCAGTTTATTTGCGAAATATACAAATAGGCCTAGGTGTCAATTTAAAATTGGTTTTCAACCTAGCCTTAATTTTAACATATTAGTAATATAGTAATAAGTAACTTAGTAATGGAGTATTTATCTAATAATATACATTATATCGAGAGATCCAAAAAAAAAAACTGTTCCTCAGCAGGCTGTGGAAATTCAACGTATGAATAATATGTTGGTGACACTGTACGTCAATGTCAAATTCGAGGTTAGCAGGTTAGGATTTGCGTCATTTTGTGTCACAGCTGACGAAAAACCTAACCTGATAACCTCGAATTTGACATTGACGTACAGTGTCACCAACATATTATTCATACGTTGAATTTCCACAGCCTGCTGAGGAACAGTTTTTTTTTGGATCTCTCGATATTTAATTTATTACTAACTGATCATTTTTAAGAAGTTTTATTATTGTACTTTTGAAGGTTTTTGGTGTCAGTTTTTTTAATTGGGCTGGAAGTTGGTTGTATAGGCAGATGGTTGCTGCCTGATACGTGAAGCTTTATGAAACCTAACCCCGTTATTATCATTTGTGTTTACTTGCGCATCGCGGCATTCTTCTGAAACGTAACCCCCACAAACGGCGAGGTCTGCCTGTATACCAAAAGGAAATGGGTGTGACAAACATCTCAAATACCAATGAACAAATACGAATTTACTTTACTTCATATTTTTTATTTCAATGATAAGTTCTTACATATTTTGCAGACCAATCCAATTTGATTATTTTTAATCACGTGACTCAGTTTGACAAATCAAACCACACTTGAAGTGAAAACGACCCTAGGGTGATTTTCAATCACTATGGAAACTACCTAATTAAATTTCAGTAGTATCATATCACAAGTTGGTGGCACTGTAAATCTAAGTCAAATTCGAGGTTAGCAGGTTAGCTTTTCCGTCAGTCTGTGTCAAAACTGATGCAAAAGCTAACCTGATAACCTCGAATTTGACATAGACTTACAGTGCCACCAACATAATATTATTATAATGAAGTGTCAAATTAATTTGTCAGAAAATGGCTAATTTATTTAAGAACTTATCTTTCCGAATTCACCGCGGCCAGTGATAAATCCTTATAATTTTGACAAATAATATCCCTCAAGTGCGTTGCCTTTAAGAAATAACCCTCGGCTTCGCCTCAGGTTATTTCTAGGCAAGCACTTTCGGATTGTTATTTGTCAAAATTATTGCGGGTGATTATCACTGCCCTTGGTAAATTATAGCTGATAAGTTCTTACATATATTGCAGACCAATCCGATTTGATTTTTTTTAATCACGTGAGTCGGTTTGACAAATCAGACCACACTTGAAGTGAAAACGACCCTAGGGTGATTTTCAATCACTATGGAAACTACCTAATTAAATTTCAGTAGTATCCTATCACAAGTTGGTGGCACTGTAAATCTAAGTCAAATTCGACGTTAGCAGGTTAGGTTTTCCGTCAGTCTGTGTCAAAACTGAGGCAAAAGCTAACCTGATAACCTCAAATTTGACATAGACTTACAGTGCCACCAACATAATATTATTATAATAAAGTGTCAAATTAATTTGTCAGAAAATGGCTAATTTATTTAAGAACTTATCTTTCCGAATTCCTTATAATTTTGACAAATAATATCCCTCAAGTGCGTTGCCTTTAAGAAATAACCCTCGCCTTCGCCTCGGGTTATTTCTAGGCAAGCACTTTCGGGTTGTTATTTGTCAAAATTATTGCGGGTGATTATCACTGCCCTTGGTAAATTATAGCTGATAATCATGTCATTAGTTTTGTAATTCTTAGTTTTGTAATAGCTATCATTGTAGTGTAAAATTATTATTGTTTATAGTTAAATTAGGAAGCCTTCTGCTTGTTTCATCAATTTGTGACGTTGCTTTATCGTGTTTTTCGATATTGTTGGCAATAAAGGATATTATTATTATTATTAATTATTAGGTCAATGTGCTGCTTTTGTCAATTTTAAGTCATAAATGTTTGCGCAGCAACCATTGTGTATGGTGTGTGTCTTCGTGATGTGTTGACCTACTCTATCTCTTAGGTCTGTGGTTCTAAGTAGAGCACAGTCAATTTGGTGCCCGGTCTCACCGACCACGATTTTAATCGCCCAGGCTGCAGAAAAATTCCAGCCCCCGCTGGATTCGAACCGAGGACTTGCTTAAAGCCCGTGTCCCACTGTAAACATTTTTATAAAAATGTTTATAAACAGAATTTTGATAGTGTGACAGCCCACAGTTTTATAAAAATGACGTCACTGACATTTACGTTGACGGCGTCTGTATTTTGACGTCACGTAAAATAGTTTTATAAACACTTTTGGAATAGAACGGTTTCTATAATTTTGATGAGATCGGGCATTTATAAGCCCAGCCTACTGAGAATTTGAAAAGGCACGCGAACCTTCCGTTTTAAAACGTTCATGCTCAACATTTTTAACCTCATTCTTAGCCACCACTTCCTGGGGAGCTGTTGTGTTGAGGTTACGTAATAGTTGTAAAAAAATGACTGGCACGTGGTCTATTGAATAAACTGGTGCGTTAATCGACCATTATGAAAACCAGTCAATATTCTATATACACTTAACTTTTTCATTGCAATGAGAAATGCAAGAGTATAATAAAAGGCTTGCCAATGAAGCGGCTATTTAAGTCAAAACCATATATATATTATACATATGGTATTACATATATGGTCAAAACACTACAATCTAACCTCACTTTTCAGTGATACTTCAAACAGCTGATCTGGTTTTTATAGAAATCTTGGACCAAATATTAACAGTGGGATATGGCTTAAAAATATTTTGATGGTGCGTGACGTCACCACGGTTTTATAAAAATTTTATAAAACCAATTTATACAAATTTTTACAGTGGGACAGGGGCTTAATGCAAGCCTAGCGCTTTCCCAACTGCGCTATGCGACTTCTTTATTTAATTTAATTTAATATCTGAATTACCTATATTTTATACTTGAAGATGAATCGCGAGATGATTCTTTATTAACTATAATATTTAAAGGTGCTTTATGACATGTATTTACCTACTTAAATAAAGCTAATTTTTACATTTTAAGTTACACTAAAGCTATATTTTTACTAATTCTAAAATTTGTTAGACACAACTTCACTTATTAACGTAAATTAGTTAAATGACCAAAATAGCTGAAAAATAACAGGTTTTGATAAAGAATTACAAGAAATAACAGTGTTTTTTCGAATTAGAAATTATATTTTCAAACTATAAATTACGGAAAACTAAATAAAACCATATCCACATCGAACACCGTAAATGCTCTTTTTTAGCAAGAATTGTTGGGTTCTTTGGCAACTCAGTACGCTATACAAAAGCCATCTAATACCTAGTAGAAAGTTGTAATCTGTCGTAATCCTCTTGTATCATCTGCTAATTGAAGTTCGTTATTTGTGTTGCCTACTACACTACACTACACTGCTAAATTATATCGATTTTTCTAAAATCTTAGCTTTATTATTGCCGAAACAATTTGAATTTTAGAAAAAATGTTATGTAATGTTTGAAACAGAGTAGTTTTTAGCCATCTATTGAGGTGAATTTTTTTTCAATATTCGCATTTTTGCAAATACTATTTGAAAATTTTAAAGTAAAATAGAGTTGTACGTTTTTTAACGCTGAAAAGTTATTTTGCCAAAATTTAAAAAAAATCTCTCCATCAGTAGACAGACAAAATGTAAATGATTAGAAAAAAAATCGACTGCCTTTCCTACTTTACAATTGGCTCTCTAAAGTTAAACAAAGTGTGCATAAAATGGGGTATATTTCAAAGTGTAAACTCCAGCGTTACGGCCCAGTCTTTTCACCTCCTACTAAAATGCCCAATAATTACTTGTCAAATAAATTTATTAGGTCTTATTCGACGAACGTCTCGGACGACCTTTCCACCATTAGTTATCTTCCAAGGGTTTATGATTTATTTAACAGATTGACAACAAACAATGTACATTGAAATCTTACTTAATTTCCAAAAAATAGCACTTTCTGGATTTTGACAACTTCAAAAAACGCCATTTTCTAATAAGTAAACATCACTCGGTATATATGATAGGGGCTAAATACTTTTTTAGACAAGCACAAATTAATGACGTCAATTTTTTTTTTGAAAAATCAAAAATAAAAATGTTTCCCATATCATGCCGACTGTTTGGCGGTCACTGTTTATAAAAAATATTTACACAATATCACTAGTTTTGAGTGCTCTGTTACACAGCCTGTTATCCTTAAAATCAGTGAAATAGTATCATTTCTTATTTTTTCTCCTTAGTATGTCTCATTTTCTGAATTTTGTCAAGACAAAAATGAGTCAATTCTTAATTTTAAAACAATAACATTTTTTATATTAATATATTTAGCAATACTTATGTCAATCATAGTCACAATTACCAAAGTTTTTATTAGCTATAAAAGTGTAGGCTTTACATTGTGTCTCACATTTACCTCAACTGACCCTAGCTTTATTTTTGTGGTGTAACACAGATACCACTGTTTCTTACTTTTAAATTTATTAAATTAACATTTTCTAACACAAAATCTGAGAAAAATTGCTATTTTTGATGGTTTTGGTAAATAATCTCATTTCAACACTGCTTTTTTACTTCCTTTTACTACTATAAAGGAAGTATTGGATTCACCCCAAAAATTCGAAATTGAGTTTTCAACAGATCTTCACGTTTTAGAGTCCCCTGATCCCAAAAAACATATTTTTTTTCATTGGTCTGTGTGTCTGTCTGTCTGTCTGTCTGTCTGTGAACAGAATATCTCAAAAACGAAAAGAGGTATGGCATTGAAACTTCATATATAAGTTTTGTGTACTATGTAGATGAGACAGCAAACTTTTGAAGAAAATCGCATAACCGGAAGTAGGTGTTTACTCTTGTGATTTTTCAGTTTTTTTCGATTTTTTCAAAAACGGCTCTAACGATTTTTTTTAAACTTTACATTTTTCTTACATTTTTAATGTGTATTGATGTGAGATAGGTGATTTTCCAGTTGAATACTTCTAAAGTGGGTTTCTTTTGTTTTTTTTTCTATTTTTTTTATTAACTCCTATTTTAAATAAAACACCCGGTATATTATTACATTTTTGAATTCACCTTAAAATTCTAGAGAAAATTTGTCTCTTCAACTAACACTCGATTTTGTACCGTTTTTGTAGAATTTGTAATTTTTGAAAATTTTTAACAAATGGTTAAAAATTAAAAATGAAATTTTTGACTAATTATAAGATCACTGTAAAAGGAAGTTGTGTGAGTGTATCACACCAGATTTTTTTAGTTTGTCATAACTACCATGTGTTTTGCATGACAAGTAACATGTCGTACTTTGATGTTAATGAAATATTTTACTAATAAGATTGTTTAAAAGCTTATTTTAAAAGTGTGCATAATTTTCGACAGTCACTTTCATGTGGTCATGTGAATAGTGATAATAAACCTACAAAACCTAGACCTGGCCAATTTCACTCACAAAGCTACTATACGTGCACTAATTCCATTTCTACCAGCTTGGAACATCGAAGCACCGCTCAAGCCAGAACCAGCACTAACTTACCACAGAAACCAAAGCCGCTTTGTTGAGATAGTGGCATTCCATGGGCAGCATGACATGCTCGGCCTGCTTCTTGACGAGCTTCCGCAGGTCCGTGATCAAATCGGTGAAAATGGGCCGCACTTCGTCCAAGTCAGCAATCTCGGTGTTCAGCGACCCCACCGAAGGGTATGTCTTCAGGGCCTCGCCCAGCATCGCCACCCACAATTCAGAATCACCCACCGCAACATCCAAAATTTGTTCCAGTTCTAGCCTCCACTGCAATTTCAAAACAGTTACTCAAAGAAGAAAGCTACGTGCAAGCGAGAGCCATACGCGCGCCGCGGTGCGAAAAGAGAGGACGCTACCACGGTACGCTGATTATAACGTAAACATGTACCTCTTCTGTGTTCCTGCGCGGGATATGAAAGAAACTCAGCAATAGCTTCAGTTTCACCTGCGTCTGAAGGTCCGGGAAGCAGTCCTTTATATTCCGCAGCACCTCTGCGTTCAGCTGCGAGCAAATCGAGCCCCCGGTCCACGAATCATTCGAAGTTCCCAGTTTATTGTGAAGCCATAAAGAAGTATCGCTGTCACGTACGTTCGCCATTTTGTGAAACTGACAGTTGCGGCGTTGTCAACACTGCAGGTTTGGGTGCGCTGTTGCCCTATTTACCGCGCAGGGTCCTCAAGCATTTTCAATATATTTAATGGGCCGGCTTCGGAATATTTCTTAAATTAATATAAGAATACAATAAACTGTCAAAATTTATCCCATTCCGGAGCAACTTTTTAAGATTTAAAAAATATGTTTATTTTTTATCGCGTTTCATATGGTAACATGCAAAATTGTTTAGTAATGTGATGTTTTACACCATAGCAACCATTACAGCATAGCAACGACGATTCGTTTTACGTTTGGCGATACTAAAATGTATTGTTGGTGACACTGTAAGCCTATGTCAAATTCGAGGTTAGTAGCTTAGATTTTGCATCAGTCTGTGGGATACAATATCCTAATTTACTTTAACGAAGACCTCATCTTAGATAAGCAAGAACTATTCAAGGAAGCACGGGAAAAGAAGAGGTTACAAATTTGCGTGGTGTAAAGCAGAGCAAATATATGTATATTCGAAAAGACATAAACATATAATTAGAGTGAACTTATTGGATGACCTGGACAAGATAAGATAAGCAGGTGAGTCGAATCTATCGCATATCAGTGCAACAAAGGAAACATTTTGGTTATTAAAATGGCACAGTTGTTGAAACTATTATCTGTTAATATTCATAGTTTAAGAAATAAGACTGGTGAACTACGAGGCTTGTTCAACAGAAATCCATATTTGATCAAATTAGACTTGAAAACAAATTAAATAATCCAGATGACGTCTTGTAATATTAGTAGAGTTTGTAAGCAACACATTGATGAGTTTCTGGTCTTTCAAGTTAATTCTGATTTTTGAAATAAATTGAATTTATTGTCGAAAATTCGTCTAAGTTTGATCAGAGTGTGCGGTCTTGCGCTGAGGGTGTTGCAAATTCATACACAAATTCAAGCACTCTATGGAAACGCATGGATTGCATATCTAACTGTGAAAAAATAATACTGACTATTCAATTCACCTGTCATCTGTCAAAAAGTGACCAATGAAAATCCAGAATTCTGTCGTTTCGTGACCAATCAAAATAATATCAGCGGATATATCTTCCTAGAAGGTATTCAAGTGACTATTTTTAACAAATGCGGTTTTTATTAGAACAAGTCAATATTAGTGTTCTGTTACTATAGAAATTGCGTAGTTTGTTGCTAGATTTACTGAAAATTAATTTGAAAAAGTAGTTTGGTTCATTAAATAGTCTCTCGAATACCATTCTTAGTCAAAGTTAAGTAGATTATTTTTGCGGTGGTATCACTACTCATGTCCATTGCGCTTGGGATTAGGACTCGTGCTAGCGCACTCGTCCTAATCGTACCAAAGCGCAATGGACATTCGTGACACCACCGCAAAAATAGTCGACATAACTTTGACTACTCATGGTATTATAAGTGAAAATTTAAGAATAGAGAAGACCATGGATGCGCCTCGGCCAGGCGTACCGTGCACTGCATCAACAGATAAGATAATATATATATAGTTCAGGAAAATTAGTCAGCTAATTATTTAAGGTTACATTACATAAGGTAAGAGTAAATATGCATTGTTTAAGTGATCTAACCTTAATCTCATTTTCCTTTTAGTACCTATATTGTATTTCAAAGTGTTGTGTATCTTCTGAGGAAGTCAGCTGAGCTGACGAAACGTCAACAATATTAGTATAAGAAAATAATTAGCTGACTAATTTTCCTGAACTATATATATATACACCTAACAAACATCTGTTATTAACAAATATAATTTTAGATAAGATAATATTTGTGAAAATTGTTGCTTGTCAATTAGAAAATTTTCAGAAATTGTTGGTGCAGTTGTACAGCCCAGATCTTATGTCTTGCGATCTGCATATTTTTGGACTGCTGAAAAAAGCGTTAAAAAATCGGCATTTTGAGTTTGGCGCAGAAGTACAAATCGTGGTAAAAGAATCCGTCAATCAGCAGACACTAGAATTCTATGAGCTATACATCAGTTGGTGAAAGAATGAGGTAGGTGTCTTACTTGTGGCAAGTGGAATCCTGTTGCGTTCCATTTATCCATGAAGGAGCTAAGCCGGATTTGGCTGATAAATTCTTGGAATCCCAAGGTGGCCAATGTTAAAAGACAGCTAACAACAAAAGGAAGCTGCACATATCGGGAATTCCTGGCTGCATGCAGAAGCAAAATCGGGGAATTCAATTAGCTGAATTCTAGCTTTCGTCTGCGCCCATAATACCCAATACTAGCTCATATTAGCCCATATTAACCGGCTGAAGGTGTTATCGGCCTAATTGTATAGAAAACGGCACCACAGCGGTTTCAATTATTGGAAGCACAAGGGAATCCAGCTACGCTGAATGCGCACCTGCGAAAAACAACGCCTAGCGGCTTCGCTTGTTAAGCAACAAAAGCGGCTTTAGTTTAACCCAACAATTAATATCCGCGAGAGCGTGCTTCTCGAAAAATCAATACTTTTCCAGCTATTCTGCTGTTTGAGCGGTCTACTCGAATCAAAATGCGACAAACAAGCTGCGACAAGAAAACGGCAGGTGTTTATCTCTTAGCACAAACGCTTGCTGCCATACATTTGAATTTTTTGCTATAATAATTAGATATAAGGTGGACCGAAATAAGGTGCCAACGCATTAACGCGCTATTGAAATGAAATTGAAACAGGGCGTTACATATACACTTTGGTAATGTTGCTGAAATGTGTTTTGATTGGAGGTACATTCCTTTTAATTGTCCAGTCTTCAAATGCTTACTTGCATGAAACAATCGCCAATGCATCGGAAGTATTAAATTGACCGACTACCCATTTTATGGCCTCAAAATGCTCTGCATAAAACAGTACAGCATAAAACTTTCTACGCAACAGTGTTTTTATAAATACTTTCTTTGTGGTTAAGATCAAGTCATTGACATTTCCGAAATATATCCTGATTTCTTTTGCAAGTCGATAAACTCCATTTGCCAAAAAAGTTATATGCAGTAAATTCGGGTAAAATATTTGTAGAGACATTTTATCTTTAACGATTTCTTCAGCAGTCCAAAAATATGCAGATCGCAAGGCAATAGATTTGAGCGGTAGAACTCGCACCAACAATTTCTGATTTTTTACTTCCTTTTACAATAAAGGAAGTATTGGATTCACCCCAAAAAATCGAAATTGAGTTTTCAACAGATCTTCACGTTTTAGAGTCCCCTGAACCCAAAAAACATGTTTTTGTTTATTGGCCTGTCTGCCTGTGACCAGAATATCTTCAAAACGAAAAGAGGTATGGCGTTGAAACTTCATATATAAGTTTTGTGTACTATGTAGATGCGACCGCAAGCTTTTGAAGAAAATCACATAACCAGAAGTAGGTGTTGACTCTTGTAATTTTTCAGTTTTTTTCGATTTTTTCAAAAACGACGATTTTTTCAAAACTATTAATTTTTTTTTAAATTTTGAATGTGTATTGATGTGAGATAGGTAATTTTCCAGTTAATGGATTTTTTATTAACTTTTATTTTAAATAGAACACCCGGTATATTATTATATTTTTGAATTCAGCTTAAAATTCTAGAGAAAATTTGTCTGTTCAACTAACGCTTTATTTTGTACCGTTTTTGTAGAATTTCTAATTTTTGAAAATATTTGACAAATGCTTAAAAATTTAAAATCAAATTTTTGGCTAATTAAAAGATTTCTGTAAAAGGAAGTTGTGTGCGTGCATCACACTAGATTTTTCTAATTGAAATGCGACGGTTTTCTCTAATCAGGCCGGGGCGCATCAATGGTCCCCTCTTCTTCATTCTTAAATGTTTGACACCATATCTTCACAGTTCCATGCGTTTCCATAGACTGCTTGCATTCGTGTATGAATTTTCAACTTTCTGTTTTCGTATAGCCTGTAATTAGGTTTAGCTCAATGGCCCTACGCCAAGGTTTAGTAGTGTTGAGAATAAGGTAACGTTTATCACCTCGCGAAGAAAGCGCAACCTTATTCATTAATTCGGTGTACATAGTATGCGGGGGGCGACAAACAAACACTGGACAAAAGACAGTCCCACTTTTGTTCTCAGCTACGGACTGATACATTTCGGTAGAGAGGTAATTTCGAAATTCACTTTATTTAATCCCCTTTTGCCTTCTTGTCAACTTCATCAACAGCGTTTACACAGTACGTTTTTGCACCGATCCTGTAGTAGCTGCATACGATTGTCCCGACGAACTCATCCTTAAATTTACCAACAACAGCTCGGTTCGCGGAACTCCGTGCAGACCATTCTTGTAATCGCCGTATTGTCGCTTCAAAAAATTATAATAAAAAGCATACATAACCGTTTTTGAAATATCCAAAACCGAGAAACCAATATAACTAAGTTCGTTATAAAAATCCGACGTTTTGATTATTTCAACCGCTATTAAATTTTCACCAAATTGAATTATATGCTTAAAGTTAGATTTCGCATCAAAGCTTCTGCCCCCATTCTGTTACCAATTTTCTCCCAATGATTTATTAATTTTACAAGAACCATTTTATCCACGTTCTTCATAGTTTTGCGAAATACGCTGTTGTGGCTAGCTTAAAGGAATTTCGGTGAAATTCCTTGTCAGACTAGTTTCGTAAATTTGTGCTTAAGTCGATGTAAGATCTGATCCAGGGAGACTGTATAAATTTAAGTATTCTACGTGTTCTAACCAAAATCAAACCAGCCCAGCATTGCTTTAAATTTCTATAATGAATAACGTAGGTATCTACGTTTGTCATTTAAATTTGGAATTAAAATTGCAATTTAAAATTTTTCCAGTGGTGGAACGAATAGCTCGAGACGAAAGGGTAGGTCATTGTGAGCGTCCTGCAATTTTTCCGGGTAGTGTAAATCAACTTTCAAAACGTACCTCGTATTGGAGTCATCCGAAAGTTGCAAAACATCGGAACTGTTAATTTTTCCGCCAGTCACCCAAACAAAATTACTTTGTGGTAGAAACTGTCGTATCGCATAACCGTACAAATTCGTAGCATCCAAGTACATGTTACAAAAGTGGGTTTGGAAGGATCGTAATTACCGGCAAATGTGTTGTAGGTAATAGCCTTTCTCCCGACACAAGTACCGGCTCCCCGGCGAATACATTTTTAAAAAAGTACAACATATCTATATCAGTTCCACCTCAACCCCCATAATTTTAAACATGGAGTCCCAACTTAACCCCGGAGTCGTGTAGTACAGCGCTAGGTCTAAGTTGTACTGTTACAAATAAAAATTTCCAAAGTTACCGAAAACGTTTATCAATATGAACACCACATTTGAGGTACACATCAGAATAGTCGCGTAACGTTTGACATTCGAAAGGTTGTCACACCTTAATGGGGCGTTCGTCATCGACCTCAGTGATATGGGTGTCGTTTAAACGTTCATAAAACTGGGTGACTGTGGATAACGCAGGCTCGTCTAATGTTTGAAATGAAACTATACCGAGTGAATATATGTATAATACATATATGCTTTGTACCAAGGATTCTGTATTTTCTTTTGCAAAGGTTTTCACACCTGCATAAAGAGAGGTTTGAATTTAAAAATGACAATCAATGATCATCATAATCATAACTCTATAATAAAGCAGAACAGTTCCCAAGGTCAAACATATCAACTCGTGGTCTATGCGTAGTTACGAATGTGGGCGGCGTCTTGATATTAGCAGCGTTGCCAGACCTGGTACAATTCTAAGAATCTGGTACATTCTGAAACCGTTTCCTACAAAAGTACATTTTTAAAACGGGCATGCGCTCAGTCTGGCAACCCTGCATATTCTGACCCGAGTCGTGCCGACCTACCGATGCCATCGGTGACGTAACCGATCCTTGCCGTTTATGTTTGTAAAAGTGTGGTTAAAGTTTACAAATGGAAACAAAACTTATTTTATGTACAAGAATCTGATGAAATCGAAAATACTGCAACGTGCATCCAAATGGAAGGTGTATAAGTCAATGATAAGGCCAGTGATGATCTACGGGTGCGAGACGTGGTCGTTAACAATGAGAGACCAAAACGCACTACGAACTGCAGAAAGAGCAATAATGAGGAAGATATGGGGCCCAGTGCAAGATATGAATGGCCCACGGCGTAGAACGAACGTGGAATTAGACGTGCTAATAAGTGGTGCAGATATAGTGCGTCTTGTGAAAGCACAAAGACTCAGGTGGTTGGGGCATGTCGAGCGGATGGCGAGTGACAGGGCAGTAAAAAGCGTTTTCGAATGGAGGCCGGACTACGGAAGGACCAGGGGAAGACCCAAGGAAAGATGGCTAGACGGTGTTCAGCGGGACTTGAGAACCTTAAGGGTGCTCAACTGGAGACGAGTCGCACAGGACAGAGCCCGGTGGAACAACGTTGTAAAGGAGGCTAAAATCCACAAAGGATTGTAACGCCGGTTAAGTAAAGTAAGTAAATTGTAGCAACTGTTGAATTTGAAAAGACGTCATTATTATCAAAGCAAAATCGTTGATATCAAGAAGCCCTAAATCACTTTCAACACCTTGTTCTTTATACCGGGTGGCCATAAGTACCTGCTACCTGATATCACATTACCTTTGGAATCAACACCGCTTTATTAAAGCGATGAATACAACTAATAGTAATTTATTATACAAGACGATAAAGTTAAATTTTATCCACGAGTGAATCGTTTAACGTCGAGACGAAGTCGAGACGTTAATGATTCAAGAGTGGATAGAAATAACTTTATCGTCATGTATAATACAATATTTTTTTCTATCGCAAGAGTTTTAACAATTTCAAAAGAAAATAATGACATTTCAAAATGTCAGTAGCTAGATTGGGTTGCTACGATAATACGAAGCTGTCATATTTAATTTAAACAAAAGTTAGAAAATTAAATTACTTTATCTGTCCTTGATGTTAAAGTGCTACTTTATCTACCCTTGCTGTTAAAGTAAAACTTGACCTTTTGTTTTGAGTTGATAAAAGCACACTTTAACATGTGCTATAGAAAAAACTAATAAATGTCATTAATGTCATCACAACTAAAATTCCTGTCTGTCAAAAATTATTACTGATTGCAATAAATAATGGAGTTAGAACAGGAGATTTTTATAATCGAGTTGTAGGCTAAACTGCAGAATCCGGGGCACATTCTCCTCCTCTTATTGCATTTTATTACATTACATAGGTACCAATACTTATTGTAATTGAAATATAATACTAACCCAACATTTATAAGTAGCTAATTCCATGGCTACCGAGATCTCAGATATTTATGGTCACCCGGTATAACAATACTGGACACTCGTCACATAGACTTTTCGTATCTTCAACCCACAATTTTATGTATTTGTACTATAATCTATACCTACAAAAATCTCTTAGGCCAGCTACAGTAGGATCGGCCTGCCGAAAAAATCCAAGTGAGCTGAGATTTTGCATACACCTTTGACATTACAAATAATGTCTCAAAAGTCCCCATCGATATGGCGCTTGCGATTTGAGTTATTCAACGTCAAAGGTCACAGAAATAAGTTTTTCGCAAATATCTCGCTTTCTATGGGTCGTATGACTTTTTTAGTTATTACAAAAAATGAAGGCTAGGAAATTCTCTACAAAAAAGATTATACAGGTGCTTTACGTACAACTAACCATTCAGTAAATAACACACTGTTGAGTTTTGCAGACGGGTTTTACTTCCTTTTACGATAAAGGAAGTATTGCATTCACCCCAAAAATTCTAAATTGAGTTTTCAACAGATCTTCACGTTTTAGAGTCCCCTGAACCCAAAAACACGTGTTTTTGTTCATTGGTCGGTCTGTCTGTCTGTCTGCGAACAGAATATCTCATAAACGGAAAGAGGTATGGCGTTGAAACTTCAAATATAAGTTTTGTGTACTTTCTAAACGCGACAGCTATCTTTTGAAGAAAATCGCATAACCGGAAGTATGATGTTTACTCTTGTGTTTCAAAAACGGCTCCAACGAGTTTTTTCAAACTTTACATTTTTATTACATTTTATATGTGGATTGATTGAGATGAGTGATTTTCAAGTTGAATTTTAGAGGTATTCAACTGAAAAATCACTTATCTCCCATCAATACACACCGGTTATGTGATTTTCTTCAGAAGCTTGCTGTCGCATTTAGATAGTACAAAAAACTTATATATGAAGTTTCAACGCCATACCTCTTTTCGTTAATGAGTTATTCTGTTGGCAGACAGACCGACGGACGGACACACAGACCAATGAGCAAAAACATGTTTTTTGGGTTCAGGGGACTCTACAACGTGAAGATCTGTTGAAAACCCAGTTTCCGAATTTTTGGGGTGAATCCAATACTTTCTTTATCGTAAAAAGAAGTAAAACCCGTCTGCAAAACTTAATAGTGTGTTATTTACTGAACGGTTAGTTGTATGTAAAAAAGCTATATAATCTTTTTTGTAGAGAATTTCCTAGCCTTCATTATTTGTAATAACTAAAAAAGTCATACGACCCATAGAAAGCGAGATATTTGCGAAAAACTTATTTCTGTGACCTTTGACCTTGAATAACTCAAAACGCAAGCGCCATATCGATGGGGACTTTTGAGACATTATTTGTAATTTCAAAATAAAGGTGTATGCAAAATTTCAGCTCACTTGGATTTTTTCGGCAGATGCTGCGGTTGTCCGTCTAATGTAACTGGACTATCTTGCGATATTGTGCAAGTCAAAGTGTGAAAATTGCTGTTGATTTTGTTAATTCTGTTATTTTGTTATTGCTATTGTCGCTATTTTTGTGTGTGTTATTAATTCTGTTTTGAAATGCGCCATACCACAATGATGAGTACGCCTCCAATTTATTGAGTCGTTTAGCTTAAATAAGGTTAACGATTTAATGTCAATATGATAGATGTCAAAAGTGTTACCAATACAAAACTTGGAAATTACTAGATTCTAACATTAGTTCTGCCATCTATGACCACTGGTTTGGATTCAAGTTGTAGTGACATCGCCATGGATATGCCATCTACGAGTGCTGGTCCAAGTTCAGACGACATCCCCATGGACATGTGAGCTATAGGTGTCGGTTCAATTTCCAGTGACATCGTAATAGGCATATATGATGAAGAGGTTTGTAATTTTGTGAATTATCTGTTACAATGTTATGTACCTATTTTAATTATGGATTGCAGCTATGGTGTCACTGTAGGAAACCAGACGACGGCGAACAAATGGTAAAATGTTATGACAGAAAATGTAGAATAAAATGGTACCATTCAGCATGCCTACAATTAAAAAAATTCCTAAAGGAAAGTGGTTATGTGAACTCTGTAAATATACTGCTCCACAAATGAACTGGACCATTTGCATATATTGGTGCAATTTTTAAAAATATTTTCCAAAAGGGCAGTCATGAAATTTTTGGTAACCTTTCATGATTGTGTCACTATAAAAAGCATTTCTTTTCATAATTCTGTTTAAAGAAAACGAAGTCCACTAATAAAATATCATTTTAAAATTTTGAATTTTGCCCAAATATTGATAGCACATTGCATACAAAGTATGCCGAATTGTTGCCAAAAATTTTTAAACGTTCTGGAGAGACTCAAAGAACTATTAATTAAACCTTTTTTTGTGATTCGTCTTATTTTTGTGAAATATAGTTTTTTATAGTTTCATAATTTTATTAATATGATTTTGTTAATTCTTCAGTTGATATTTGAGAATAGTGAAATTAAATATGCTTAATATGAGTATAATATAAAACAAAAGCTTTTATATACAGTGTGTCCCCGGATAGGTGAAACGACTCTTGTGAAAGGTAAAAAATTCTCGATTTAAATTTTCATTTTTTGGGGTTCAGCCCTGCTTGGTTAAAGGCGAATTTCCAACATAATTTTAGTTCTGAGAGATCAAGTATGCCTTGGAAATTTTAAAAAACCTATTTTTCTGTGAGGTAAAATACCTTATATGTGGCAAATACGACAAAAAGTTATTAAAAAAAGTTGTTTAGAATCAACACATAGGCCTCTATACCAAATTTCAAAATCCTCAGCCAACTTTGATCTCTCAATTTCTTTTTATGTTTAGGTCCCAAATCAAAGAATTTTACTGGTAACAAAGTTTTTTATTTCATAATAAAAAAACTTTGTTAAAAATAAAATTCTTTGATTTGGGAAATAAACTTGAAAGAAAATGTGAGAAATCAAAGTTGGCCGCGGATTTTGAAATTTGGTATAGGGGCCTAGATGTTGATTCTAAACAACTTTTCTTTATAACTTTTTGTCGTATTTGCCACATAAAGGGTACTTTACCTTACAGAAAAATAGATTTTTAAAAATTTCCAAGGCATACTTGATTTTTCAAAACTGAAATGATGTTAGAAATTCGCCTTTAACGAAGCAGGGGGGCTGAACCCCAAAAAATGAAAATTTAAATCGAGAATTTTTTACCTTTCACAAGAGTTGTTTCACCTATCCGGGGACACACTGTATACAGTCTGTTCTATAAAAAAGGCCCCGCCTTCTAGCTACTTTATTATTTATTTTAGACCCAATAAACCTTATATCAAATCAAATGGCGCATAAAAACCTACATTTTAACACTATCAAATTTTTTTTTATCTTCAATTGTTTCAGAGTGGTGACGTCACGTGCAATTTTTTTAAATGACACGGTATATATTTTTTGACATTTTCTGGTAGAGGTTTTTTTTTCTCTTTTCAACAATATAAATATTTCATGCACTTGCATAAAAAAATTTTCGTGAAAAATTACAAAACTTTTTCACAGTGGGAGGCCATGATACAAAACTGCAAGCAAAAGTGTAACTCAGAAAAACAAAACAAATAGTAGCCAAACGCTTTAACTGTCAGATTTCAGAATAATCTAAAGTGTTTATTGTTTTGTTTTTCTGAGTTACACTTTTGTTTATAGTTTTGTATGGTGGCCTCCCACCGATAAAAAAGTTTTTTAATTTTTCTCGAAAATTTTCTTATGTAAGGGCATAAAATATTTATATTGTTGAAAAGAGAAAAAAAACCTCTACCAGAAAATGTCAAAAAATATACAGTGTCATTTAAAAAAATTGCACGTGACGTCACCACTCTGAAACAATTGAAGATAAAAAAAATTTGATAGTGTTAAAATGTAGGTTTTTATGTGCCATTTGATTTGATATAAGGTTATTGGGTCTAAAATAATTAATAAAGTAGCTAGAAGGCGGGGCCTTTTTTTATAGAACAGACGGTATATATATTGTGACGTAATGTAATAAATACATTTTTATGGGTGGTCCAGTACATTTGTGGAGCAGTATATAAATAGAATTATTTTGTTATTCTATGTTGATAGAATTTGTAAATATGTTGATCCTTTATACTTTATCCATTGCAATTCTTTTTCATACTTAATTTAGACATTAGTTATTCTGTTATTTTATACTGTTATGTAAATATTTTGATTGTTTATGTACCTTAAATTCATTAAAATTTTGTTATAAATTATGGAATAATAAGATTAATGATAGCAAGCTGCTTTTGCTATAAACTTTAATAGTACCCGCTAGGCTTGTTCGTTTCTCACGGTTATTCTTTGTACCTTCTTTTTATACCAGAATTCCGATTACTGATATATTAAAGCTTGTGAATCAAATTTACATACTGCTCAACATTGATTTGTCAGCTCCATACCGTATGTTTGAATCTGTTGTAAAAAAGTATTATTATAACTAAAATGAAACAAAATGAACTATTGATGTAACAAATTTTTAAGACTTAAATTTACCAATCAGTACGGGAAGTCATAGTAGCAAGTTACGGCATCGATCCATCTCCTGCAACCATGATTAAAGTTTATTTTAGTTAGGATGATTATTTTAATTTAATTTACATGCTATAACGCTCATACCTGCATATAGCAGAATATATCTACACTGCATCTCTTGTAATAAGGGTAACACTTGTTAGAGATGTCACAATAAATAAATATTAAATGGCTTCAAAATATCCGTTATTCTTTATGCATTAATAGTTATTTGTTAGAGATGCCACAATAAATAAATAGTAAATAGCTTCAAAATATCCGTTATTCTTTATGCATTAATAGTTATTTAACCAACAAGTGTGTTAATGAAGGCGATTAATAATCGAGTGAGTGCCTTTAATAGTTGAGATTATTAATAACCCATTAACAAACAAGTTGATTACAAAAATTTTTCGTTGACCTCAAAATCTTTTTTTGTGACGAAAAATTTGATTAATACAACTAACCTCCATGCAAAATATCATCAAAACATCAAAATCACAAAAACAGTTAATTAATGAAAAAGAGTGGATTAATCAAAAACAGTGTATTAATGACTTCTATTAATCCATCCTTTTTTAGGAAAAATAATTCATTAATATTGAAATTAAGAAGCGGTCAACGAAAAAATGATTTTTCTTATTCTTTTATGTTGTGTAGACAGCATGTGTAATTTTATTGATTGTTAATGTAGCTTACATAGTTTTAAAATATCCTTATGTTTCTTATCGTATAGGTACCTACTATTTAATAATTTTTGCTATGTGATATTGTAATTTGGCTTTTTATTAATTGGCCACATGCAGAAAAAGATAATAAAATAATTTTACATTATATAATAAATGGTGGTGGATAGTATTAACGTTAGATCCTTAATTAACTAATTTTAATAATTTTGTATATATTATTATTATTATTAAAGTAAAAATAATTAGATTAACTTTGTTAATACAATTTATTTCATATTTATACAATTATAGGAGAGCATAAATTTACGAGTGCAGAAGAAACTGTTAATATCTGATCTACCACAGCAACATCGTCAGTTTTCTTTTTCGCCAGGAACATAGGCATTGTTTCGTGAAGAACTGTATTTTTTTGACGAAGGACACCAATAACGCGTTGGACGTGTATTCTGAAAAAAAGATATAATTAAGATAATTATTGTAACAATATACTTGCACTACCTCACGCTTGCTATATTCCTGGTTGATGCTATATCCCTTGGATCGAGCTGCCGTTTCCCTTTTAGAAAAGCAGAGGCGTAATCACTGTGGCCATATGTAGTCCTACGGAGTCTTTTATTAAAAAGCCTCTGCCAATACAAAATCTTCTGGCAAGAGATTGTTTAAAATCCCACAATCCTCTGTTAGACCTTTATCGCTTATTCTGCCACCATATCCATGTGATACAAATGATATTGATCCAGGAGGAGTGATGCCTATTAGTACCTTTACCGTATTATGTTGTTTGTACGTAGATCATGTAGTACATTGTACTTCAAGGCTACTTGATTTTTCCACTCTCATCTGAAAACAATTGATTATTACTGAAATCTTGTTGCCAAATGCTACCTTGAAGCATTCTGGCATTGATTTAATCAGCTGATCTCGTTCAGGCCAAATAATAAAATTTTTCATCCGATGATACATAATATTCAATGTGGTATAAAATATTCTAGAAATTGTTTGTACACTGACGTTAAACATGTATGCCAATAAACTAAAATCTAAATGTAATCTAAGTTTTATCACCGTTATCATAAACATGGCTCTAAGCATGTTTTACGTACTGAATTAGGAATAAATATATATAATTAAATGTGAACTGTATATATTGTATGTATTTGGTGTAGCATTTGCCATAGTAGACGTGTGTAAAAGATTTTTGTTTGTAATGTCGCAAACAAAGTATATCTATCTAACGCCCAAAACTTTAAATGCGGCATGTGCCGTGGGCTACGTCATTCTTCCATGCTCACGTAAAACTTTTACATTCACTGGAAAACTCTCACTTTTCTTAACTTGTAGAACAATTCTTTTCATAATTTTTTTTTACTGCGTTCCAACAACGTCGTATTAATTAGGACGCCTTCCAGGGGCGAGCGTTTCCTTTCCAGAGACTTTCCATTTGAAAATATATTTTTTGGAACTTTTCCTTACTGCCAATCTCTAGCGTGCTTTTAAAACTTTCTTTAGTGCAACAAAAGTTATTAAATTTGTCGTACATTTTAATTGCGGCATATGCCGCGGGTTTCAGCTAGTTTGTAGTCATATTTCAGTAATATTTCAGACGTTTTCAACTGAAAACCGTTATTGTTAGTTTCAGTATCACCGTTTTAAAACAATTTTTTGATAAAGTCGGAGTTATTTGTAGATAAACACCCGTGCAAGTTTCAATTGATGTTAACCATCTAAAGGAGATCTGTTGAGATCATTTGAAGAGAGAATAATTGCTTAGAATACTATTCTGTACATTTAATATGCCTGTTCATTTACAACTGATGCCTCTATTATTGAAATCAAGCGAAATATTGTTAGATTTGTCTATGCAGGCTGTAGCAGAAACGCCTCAAAATGGCCGCCACTTAAAATTGAACGCACTGTCCTTATAAAGTCACTGCATCTGCCGCCCTGTTTGAAAGGGGTTTCTATTATCAAATTGCGAAGGTATATAATAGCATCCCCCAAAATACTAAAAATTATCCATTGGTTTCGTTCAGGGCCAAATTGCGTCTATAATTACTGAACTGTCAGAATAGTTGGGCAGCACTTGTGTATCAATTATACAGGGTGTTTCAAAAAGGTGTTGCCAAATTTGGGGAGGTTATAGAAGACATTGCGATAAACAAATTTTGCATATAAACCCCTAGTCGGAAATGAGCCGTTTTGGCCCTGGAGCAATTTGTGTCCATAAAAGTAATGTTATCTTGTTGATAGAAAAAGACTTCGATATTGTCATTTTCAAAAATATTTTAGTAGGAAAATGTCATTATGTCATTCATATGACACTATTTCAGTTACGTAATAAAGTCATTACACAACTCAGTTGCGTAATGAAACCATTACATAACTGAGTGGTGTAATAAGCTTCATTACCTTACTGAAATAGTGTCAAATGAGTGACGTAATGCGTTACTTATCCCACTGGAGTAGATAAATACATTTAATTAACGGAAAACGCTCATTAACACCTAAACCCGCAAAGGCATTAGATTGGCTACGCGAATGATATGGCGAAACAAGTAGAAGCATCGTAAATAAAGAATTTTGTAGGTTTGTATAAGACCTATTCTTCCATATGCCACAGAAGCGGAGCTGAAACAGCAAAGACAAAACTATACGAACAATGGATATGAAAATATTTCTAACTACAAGATACACAATGCCTGACAGAGTTGGAAATGACCCAATTCGTGAAACATGCGACGTACAGGATATATTTAGTTGAGGCAGACCAAAACCACGATTTTGGTGAGATCATATCAAATAATGTCTAACAACAGGCTCATAAACAAAGTAATGACCCAAAAACCTAATATAAAACGGCCACACATGAAATCTGAGCATCCGGATCACAAGAGAACATCTAAGAAGCAAAATATAATAGACGCTATATTGTCCTAAATTAAGAAAAAGCTTGTACCAAGCTGAAGAATCGTATTTCGCACTTGATACAATGTTTCTATTCATATTTAGATAAATTGCAGGAAAACTATTAGTAATTAATTATGACATGTAATACCCACATCTACTTTAGCTTTTATAACGTCGATCTCTATCTAGTAGATATTTATATTTTATAATAAGTTACCTAGGTATTTTATCATTGATATTATTATACTGATTTCGGTATGTCTCTAATGACGACTTTTTTATAGTACTACTCAGCAAAATTAAGGGAATATTTCTTACCAAGACACAAACATCAACTATGCTTTAATTTATCGTTTTTCTTGAGTAACACCAAACTATTGAGAAGACTATCAAAATCGAAATACGTTTTATCAATTAAAATGGAATGGAAATTCTGTTGGCACCCCAATACCCAGCTTTAGTAGCAAGGTACCCTCTATTAGCATCGTCGAGGCATGCTACAAGTAAAATTTCTTAACACGTCTTGTGGTAGATTCCGTCATCCTTCCACAAGGACCTGAGCCAATCCCTGATGAGTCTAAAGTGCAGCAGAACGCTCCCTAATCTGTCAAGTAAATCCAAAATGACGTAGATAGCATTTAAGTCTGGACTTATGGCTGGGGGACTTGGATTTTAATTATTTTGTTGCAATATGTAAGCAGGGCCAAAACTGATCAGAAATGGAACAAAACTCTCCGGAAAAATCGTGTCGAGAAAAATTTTGCGTTGAGACGTTGCGTATCGATAAGTTCGTGCGACCATCTACACTGATGCCACTCCACCCCTTGACCGTCCCATAGGCGAATCGGTTCACTTGTTGTATACACGATACAGTATATCGGTCTCTAGGACGTCTGTATATGCATATATGATCATAACAATCACAAATTTTTAGGAGCGAACTATTACAATTAGCCTACTACAGTGGAGGCTTACAATCGTAAGTCCTCGCGTCACGTTGAAACTGCTATATCGCTGCTTCAGCAGCGACCGCTTTTTTCCCGTAATTCCATAGCAGTCCAGAGCTCAGATAAGTAAAGCCCACAGCTGCTTGGTGCATACGATATGAGCGATCGCTTGATCTGTCATGCACTTACGAGAATTTATTACCCTACACACAGCTTTCGCATACGAATATATAAGTAAGATAAGTGTCAACATATATTTGTAATTGTAGAATAGTTACTTGTGTCTAATGATGGATGAGCTCTTGATCGCTGGGAGAGTAGAACCTCTAAGCCTCCAAAGAGCAGCCGTTCCAAAAGACGCCATTTGCAAGGATGAAGGGTTAAAATGTAGTTTCTATAATTCATTTTATATTTTAATTGACCCTTCACCGAGTTCTGTAACTTCGCGGTGACGCGTCTCTTTAGCATTAGTAAGGTCATGGATTCGTTGCCGCCTACTTCGATTCGAGTTTTTAGGTGATTTTCCTTAGTCAACAAGCTCCACGTCTAAGGCAAAGCTGTAGTTTGTTACCTTTCCTAAACTTTGTTCCCCTAACCCATCCTGAACTTCCAGATTTTGACTTTGACTTTTTTTACCATATAAAAGTAATTTTTGTTTATACAACAGTTACTGTAGCTATTTTGTTTTATTATTCTAATTTCTGCATTTTAGAGCATTTTAGGGTTTATTAGACGTTTGATTTTTTATAGCACGTTGTAACGATCAATACAACGAATGGGTCTTTGCTGAAATTTCAATGTATTGTATGCCAGATTAAAACGGCCACAGAAAATTTTGAAGTACTTTAGATGTTCAAATGTCATCATAATAAAACCCCATTTCCAAAATACAGCCAGGCATAATACTAAGTGCTATAATAAGCTTTTTAATTTTTTTACAAACTTGGGATTTCGACATAGAGATGGTACTTGGAACAAATGCGATATTCGAGAACTACTAATGCTATAACATTCTAAATACATCTTCGGTCTTCTCTATGTAGTCTTCTACCAAATTAACTTACATGTCCTATGGATGTTTCTGCGCATAATCCCCTCCATATAAAAATTACAAAGTCCACACTCCTACGCTCTAACCATAAAGTCACTTCAGTTTTTAGGCTCTCAACCTTCCTACAATTAGTTTCATCAGAGTAGTTTTCAATATTTCAAACAAAGAAATGCGAAGGTGCGAGGCCCGATCAATAAGCTGGTTGTGGAAAGATATAGAAGCTCACTTTAGCTGCTTTTGATATAGCTGGAACGTATTTGGGCGACGACGCACTGTCGTGTTATAGGAGCACTCCTTCTCGCAATCGTCCACGGCGTTTATTCTTCATTCGGTCCTAAAATTTGGTAACAACGTGGTAGTTGATCAAAGAAGTTGATAAGCAAGATGCAATGAGAATGGAAAAAAAACCGAAAGCACCTCTTGGTTTACGACGGCTTCGTTCTAAACTTCTTTGGAGGCGAAGAGTTAGAATGCTGCCATTCCATGCGTTTTTGGTAACAAGATCATAGTGATGGATTCAGCTATCGTCCATAGTGGCGATTCTGTCAAAACAATTGTCAGGATCAGCATCAGCAGCGGGCCAAAGCTCACAAGAATAATGTGTGTGCACCAATCAGCCCGAGTCCATATGCAAAATTTCATCGATCTAACAGATTTTTCGTCAATCTGTACAGTCTTCGCTACTGGTTTATCAGTAATTCGTCTATCTTCTATCACCAGCTCCTCCACTTTGGCGGCAATTTCAGAGTTCTGTGCCGTTGCAGGTCTTCCACTTTTTGCATCGTCTTAGAGGCTGTCTGGAACGTTTAAGCTCATTTGCTCATCAGCAGACGGTCGATTCTGATGGGGTAGTAGCCTGGTAAACTACTTTTAGCTGTTTCTATCTAAACACTATCTCTAGAGAAGAATTTAATTACTGCAGGGTGTTAATTTTTTTCCATTTCCAGAACCTATCACGACACACTTTGTCAAATCAACTACAAAATCTAAAGTTTTATACGAATCGAGATTAAACAATCCGAACTTATGAAAAGATGCGGTTCTTCAAGATTCACAAAATAGAAAATGACAAAATTTGCCCCCCTTCCTTCGTACAAGTTTCGAGCTACCCATATGTATCTAGTGTTAATGTGAATAACAGCACCATCTAGTTGAATTAAAGCTGCTAGAAGACAAAGATGCGACTAATTTTTATAATTTAGAGGATTACGTTATTGAATTTCGAACTGCAGTTATAAATTATGAAAGAGCATCATGAACTCATCTAAAACATTTTAATGACAATATGGGTAAATGGTATAATTATGTTTCCGTGAGTATTTGGGATTCGCTGTAGATTTTTCTTTTTTCAGATAAAGTATGTTATGTCTTGCACTATTCTGTACAACCTATTCGTAAGAATCGCAAAAACGTAGAGTTAAAATTTAACGGACTTGTAATTGCACTACTTACCCACATGACAAGTTACATTTCTATGTTAATAGCGTCCCGTTGGTGTCCTTGAAAATAGCAACCTGTTCACATAATACCTGTTAACACTTGAAACGGTAGGAGGACCCTTAACAAGGCACTCGGCCTTAAAATGGCAAGAAAACGCCAAACGGCTTCACAATAGTGGCTGTTCTGGCGTACAAAGGTCGAAATGGATGTAAGATGGCTAATTTTCGCAACCTGTGCCCTAATAATGGAGTTTGTGGGTTCCGCGGCAGGAGACGCGTTTCAGGAGTGCTTCCGGAAGGACTCCATCTCGTGTTTGCAAATGCAGGTTTGAGAGTTCTCAGTTTTCATTATGTTTGCCCGGACGTGTTGTTGTGGGTTAATAGTGGAAAATGTCGATGGAATATTAATTTATGTTGGTAATGTAAGTGCGGGTGGGTGAATGGTATGAGATTGATGGCGGCGAATGTTTATTAGAACCCTCCGAGCATATTTATGTTAGGTTTAGCTTCAATTTCAAGTATGCCGTTTGGGTAAATAGAGTTGTTTTTGTTCGCTTTAATGGGCCAATTATTCCACGTAACAACAATAGGAGGTGACCTAAGGCTGTGCGCTGGAACAATAAATGTGAGGTTTACGCTTTAATCACCTTGATAAATGTTAGTTGAATTAGCATCTAACTCAGTTTCTAAGGCAGAAACAATCCCTTGCTATAATACACTGTAATCATAAGCTATATACTTTCAAAGTCAATAAGCCCAATTTGCATATATGTACAGCAGCAATAAATAACTAAACACAAAGTTTAGCTTAGCCAAACAAGAAATTCTGTGTTTTTAACAGCTGAAAATTATTTAAAATTTTAGGTTAGCTGATTGAACAATTTCCACAAATTGTGCCGAAAACATCAAATTTAATTTCAGATTACAAACTAATGTGCTAAATTAGTGTGCTTTAGCAATAATACTTGCAATGAATAAATTTATAGTTATTTTTATTATTAACTTCCTCCTGACTCTTCCAAGGCGTGATGGTACAAGAATGACGAGCACAGGTTTACAAATACAATTTTTTACAATTATGACACCAAGAACTATTAGTAAGAATAATTTCACAACCAGAGTGTATTTTTTACAAAACGTGGATAAGGTAATAAATAAGAAACCAGCAAGTCACATTCAGTGTTAAATTAATATACCTATAGATTAGAATATAAATTTAGCAAATAGTTATCAAAATTGACCATTCTGGAAGAGTTTAGAAAATGAAAATTTGAAAGTTTCATCAATGCAACAAATGTTCGTAAAAATGTAATTTCTTAGTATTGAATATTTCTACGTGGTTTTGATTATCTCTTGAAATGTATATTTTTAATACCATTAATCAAATTCCAAAGCTTCGAAAACACCTTAAAAATAGTTCTGTGCCCCCATATGGGTCACCATTACAGTATGGAATATAGCTAGATGTTAGATACATACAATTTTGCAACCGTTTAAGGTTGTTGCTACATTTAATTTTAAAAAAATCGGAGTGGTACTACCCATAATATCAAAATTGATCAGGTAGTACTCTGATTGTGTTTGTCAGACTACTTACGGCATAATTATTGCAAAATTACTTTATTTTTCCAGTAATTCCTAATTATTGATAATATGTATGTGTCTATCAGTTGGGAACGCCCTCTGCAATCTGTTGATTTAAATCCATTTGCATTTTACATTTAAAAATAGGTCTTAATATTCTACTGCACTAAATGATCAATAAACTAGTCACTAATAGTTACCAAATATAGTGGATGTAAAAGTCGTTTTTCCGCAATTTTTGTTAAACTATGTTTAAAGGGCAGATGCTGTGGATGCCTCTTCCAGAAATGATCACTCAATTTTAATAAAATATTGGTATTGATAAGCCGGTTGGACGCAGCTCGACTGACCGAGAAAGGTTGGAGTCCGGCATTACGTTTGGATTGACATTTCTGTTTATATCTCTATATGTTGTTGAGTTCATTAGATTTTTTTAATTGACCGATATAAACGTTTTTTAATTTATATTTTTGAAATCTTCGTAAAGATTTTATGAGCATCTCAAACAAAAGGATGTTTGACCTTTATCGCATTTTTTAATAATAATATGTGAAACTGGCTTTTGGTAAACTGTTCTGAGCAATCAAGGCCCTTCCTCAAATTTGGTTGTCGAATATGTTTGTTAAAAGTAGTATAGAAAGTAAATTTGAATACGTTTTTCCAATCATTACCGAGTTACATCAAATTAAAGCAAAAACTACTTGTTTTTTAGATTTGCCAAGAATTAACACATATGAAATTAAGATTTGGTGAACTGATTAATATAATTAATAAGACGACTTTGAGTTAACTGGCCTACTCCAGTGGTATAGATCCTTAACATAAAATTACTTCAACGTTTTTTCTTTGGGAGAATATTTTTTAGAATAACCATTTTGCAAATAAACATTATTGCAAAATTTTCGATTGAGAACAGGGGTTTTGAGATATTTGTGGCTACATAAACATCTTCACAATTGGAATCAGCAAAATTTCTTAGAAACGCTTTTGTGAAACTGATTGGCTTAACAAACTACAGGCTGTTTAGGAAAAAAAATGTGTTTAACACAATCCTGCTATTATTTAATAGTCGAATGTGAAGTACAGTTTCTCTGTAAGAAAAATTAAATATTGTTTTTAAACATGTTAACTCATCATGCGGCGGTTTATGTAAGTAAGAAGATCTCAAACACACAGTGCCTAATTAAACAACAACTACATCTGATTTTCGTTGTAAAATATAATGTAGTTTTCAAAAAATGCCTCTCGAAAATTATGGCTCCCTTCCATTGTTTTCGAAAGGTTTTTTAAATTATTATTAAGAATCTACGCCACTGGATTGCGCTAGTTAACTCGAAAAATTCCAGTTTAATATGTAATCTCATTTTTGAGCAATCTTAATGCACAGCAATCGTTTTCCATAAACCTGCATTTATGGCGCTCTTTCTTAAAACTTTGTTGATAGACTCCCATTCTTTAAGAGCACAAAATATTTATTTGGGAGAAAAGTAAATCAGAGCGTTTTGATAGTTTTGACAAGAGTAATGCCCATTTGTACCACTTTACCTTAAAGCTCGGCCTTAGTAAAATGTCACTTAACATTAAGGGTACCTAACTTAATTTTAAGGAATATTACACCACCCATTTAACTAAGTAAAATTTAAATCTGACAACACTGCTAAATGTTGGGGATTTTTCATGCTAAAGCGGTTGAGAGATGGTGGTTGTATCGCTAATCTCATTTTTGAATCCCAATCGGTGTTCGATTTGTTCCAACACTAATAAAACTGTATTTTTGTCAGGCTAAATTTTCTTAAAAACGATAATTCATCCATACTGTCGAAGTACTGAAACCTATCATTTATTTTTCGTGGATATCCGAAGTCAATTATTTCAAAAATATATGATTTTCCACTAAAATTTCCATGTTGAAATGTTTTTCGTAATAAATAATAGGAAAGCCTTTAACTCGTCTGGTTTTAAAATTTCTCTTTTAGGTTAAGTCGAACCGTAAGTCATAGAGTTTTGGAACTTAAAGATTAGTGCAACTTAAGAGACATAAGTCTACCTTACAATCTGTTGCAATGAAATATCTATCAACTTAAATTTTAAGTTTCACTTAAAAGTTAAGGGAGAGTGGTACAAATGGGCGTAAGCGACTTATTTTTATTTATTCAGTAAATACAATATGTACGAACAACTTGTCTTGCTATCGAACTTCTGGGGGTAAATTTGTTAGTTGTGTACAATGTTTCATGTGATCATCTAACAATCCTATTTCGTTCAAACATTTTCTTTTCACTAAATCATTTTGCTTTTTTTACCACCTGCCAGGGTACTTGACTGATGTTGCTCTCTTCTTTTATTTGAAAAACAACTTATCCTATTTGCTAATGCATAGGCCATTTAACTCAAAACTTTTATTAGTTCGGTCGGGAACACCTTAAATTAAGTCGGATGGGCATTTCTCAGTGACCATTTGATATGTTTCTAAAACTGCTGCCACTAATTGAGGTATGGTTTGAGCTGCCGCACGTTCTACCTTAATTTTTATGAGCCTCCATATATTTTCAATAGGGTTCAGGTTAGGAGAAACTGGTCTTTTCTAAGTTTTTGTATACCTGAAGGTATGCATCGGGCCTCGCCTTGTTACAATGACAACACCGAACTTGTCTATTTAAGCTATGTGAGGTACCTGTCAGTCAAAGCTAATTATAATATTTATGTTGTTTTAATCAATCGCATGCCTCACCACACTCCTCCAAAATAAAAAGCGAAATAGTCCACGTACTTTCTAGATGTACTACAGTTATTTGTTATGCATGTGTGTTATTACTATTAGGAATGTAAAACACGTAGGAACAGTATAGATACGAGACCGTTGGTCGAAAGATGAATTTTTCACAAGCAACTTAGATGGGAATAATAGACACGTACAATACAACGTTTTAACCACACCCGATAACTTGCTGCTATGCCAATCAATATAGGTCATGACATTGTTCCTCTTATTATAGGCCAGTGGCATGTTTTTAACGAGATATTGGTTCTATGAGCCTTCTTTACTCGTAAGCCGGGTAGGTTGCTAGCCTTGCCCCTCGAAAGAGAAGAAGAGTCCCTTCATTAGGGGTTAACGACTACCACAGGCGTTAGAGTGTTAGCCGGAGAGCGTACGATTTTTAAAATCCCGGTGTAATCGCCGGAGGTCGAACCCGGTCCGGCCGCCTGGTAAATTATAAAACACCAGGGCATTAGGGAATATAAAACAGTTGTGCAGCTCTTCAGCAAAATGTGGACACAACCCGAGCTAGCTCAAAAGCTTCGGCTATTTCTTGTATTGGGCAAAGATCAGCCTATGGTTCTTACGTTCAACAAATTACAAAAGGGCGCCAGTCGTCAACCACGACAACAACAACGACAAAAAATAGTCGAATCTGCAGTCTAGATAATATTAACCGTGTACGGCTTCTAGTTTACCTTAACGTTTACTCTAAAAAGCGAGCAGGTACCTGTTGGTCAAATACAATAAAATATTCCAAAAGTAGGAAATAATACGAGACTCTAAGTATTAAACTGTTAGTATAGGTACAGTTGAATAATACAACAAAATGAAAGTAATTTCCTAGAGTCCAACATTAAACCACGCCCTTATTGTAAAGTAACCTGGGAATAAATGGTTTAATTGGATCACTGAATGCAAAACGACCCAGGCAGTTACATTTTATACAAAATAAGCAAAAGGTACGTTTGGTACCAGACCAATAAGTAAACAAAGTTAAACTGTTAAACAACGAAGTGATGGAATTTTGCACAAAATGAATTGGGCGTTTCCAACAGCACTCATGGTTAATAACATAAAACAAGGGCAAAGCCTGGTAGCAGGAACCAATTAGAGATATAACACATCCTATCTGTCATGCATTGGCAAAACCTAATCTCTCACTTTAAACGCGGTGCGTTTTCGTGTCGAGAGCCCTCACGAAAAAGCAGGCGAGACAAGATACGTTTTTGGCTGTTCGACTTAATAGCTAAGAAAGAGAGATCGCCGGCTGAAGTTAACTATAATCACCAGCAATCCAAAGAGCTAGCATCAACAAGGAATTGGCATACATTTACAGTAAAAATCAATCCAAGCCGCAAACGCCAAAATCAAAAGGGCCGTTACACACTAACGTTGAAATCAGTTTAACTATGCCATCATAATGTATGGGTTGTGGACAATAAAAATGCTTTTGCTATACCAACATTTATCCTCATTATTTTTATATGCGACTGATCCAAAAAGGGAATCAATATCGCCACTTTAATTTTACTTCTGAAGATCACAAACTACTTTTTGAATTGATTATACTAAAAGAGGAAAACTGTTGTAGTTCTTCTTTTTCTTTTTCGCAGGACGCTGTCCTGTTTAATATTACGGATTCGGTGGTGATTTCATTGATGATGATATCCAACTCTGGATCCATCTTTGTTGTAGTCGGCCTGGTTTTCTCCTTCTGCGTGGTTTGTTATCTCTGTATATCCTAACGAGCCTTATATTTTCCATTCGTGTAATATGTTCATTCCATTCGTTACGTCTGTTTCGCGATCATTTCACTATATCTTCTATGGCACACCTTCTTATGTAGTTGTTTTCTTTTAAAGGTGTAATATTTCTGCGAATGTTGGCTATCATTACGGTAATTTTTATTTTTGACGCTGCTGCTCGAAATAGTCGAAGACCAGTATAGCCATATCTTCGTCATGCATTTCTTAGTCATGCTAGTTTTTGTCTCCTTACTGGTCTACTGCCTTCAATTATTGTGTATTGTATAATTATCTGCAGTATACTATACCTTTCTCCTCTGATAATATCACCAACGTGCTATTGTTAAACTATTTCTTTGATCTTGCTTTTTTGGTGAGTTGGTTATTTGGATTCCACAGTATTTTGGGTATTCGGCTGCTATGTATTCACTAATCGATAGATTCTAGTTCTGAGACAATTCTCCTTTAAAGTCCAGCATCTATGCCATACAATACGAGTACCGAGAACACCTAAAGTTTTTCCATATTTTTTGCCAAGATTTCAATTTATGGGGCACAATAAACACTTTATTTTGTTGAAAGACGCTCTGACCATACCAATTCTCATACTTATTGAGTCTGATCCTTGTCATTTATCCATGTTCCCAGATACTGGTGCTTTCTAGCGAGTTCAATAGGTTCCTTGTTAATAATATTGGGCAATTTAAGGAACGCTTTCATTACCACCAGTTACTTCATTATTTTGATGTTCATTTTAAACCTGTAGTTGTTGCTTACCAAAGTTACCCTCTCTAACGAACTTTTCATCTAAGTGATACGCCAACACCACGGTATTATTCGTATGTCCGATATTATTTACGATATTACTGTTTATGATTATAGCTGGCGCAGATTCCTCTAGCGCTTCACCGAAGATAGCTTGAGAGTACAAACCGCCTCACTCCTCTTCTGATTTAAATATCTTCGGTCATTCCACCCACGACTCACGTGGTTGCTCTTTGTTGCCGATACAAGTTCTCAATCATTTTAATGTCGTACGGATCGAGGAAGGACTGCCTTATTATATCCAATGAAAGTCTAAATACATAATATGCTCAAACTTCTTTGCAGCAATACATTGAGTCCAAATCTAGTACCGCATCTCTAAATCCCAAACCGTTCCTGAAATCAAAATATGTTGCAGAGATTTCAGATTCCGAGCTTTTAAATATACAGTTTTAGATCATTTTAAGAAATACTTTAAATGTGTAGCATATAAAGTTGCAGTTCTATTTAAACTGATATAAAAAGATCTATAAAGGGTTTTCACGCAGCTTCCCTGGTAAGTGAAAGGTTTTAAACATTTTTTCTTAAACAACGAAGGAAATAAAGGATAATTTTTAATGTAGAGACCTTGTATTTGTGAGGTTCAAAGTACATCTATTTTTGTCAAGGATAGAAACCTGAGGTATGTGCAAAATATTACTTTTGTTAAATAAAAATTTCCCAAGTTAAAGCAAAAATAAACAATTTTATCTTTTAAAGTGCTCACCCTGTATATGTTTTATCGGAAGTAAATTCAGTTTCGTACCAGATAGACACCTAATCCCTATACAAGATATAGTGTTCCTCCAACAAGTAGTTTTGGAAATTTACCGCCAACAGGCGGATAGACAGACGTACCGACAGAAGGACAGACAGACATGTTAATCTGTTCGGATAAACGGGAACTGTAAAAATTTTGTTTGTGATCTAAAGACCCTGAAACGTAAAAATCTGAAGAAATCTAGGAATTTGTTTTTTTCACGATTGCAATACTTCCTTCGTCTTTTGGACGAGGAAAATAAAAACGTATTTTATTGTAATAAAAATGCAATCAAATTTTTTCAGTTCGCCGAAACATAATTTAAGAGGATACATTAAAAAGGAAATTTTTAAAATCTAATAGAGCAGAAGAAGTTTCATTTAGCAAACAAAAAAAATCTATCTATGTGGCAATTATGTTATATTGTAATAGGGATATTAATGTAACATCGTTTAGTATAGAATATAGTGCAATTGTTTCCCATTGAGTAAAGTAGACTGATTTTTTTTGTACAATACCTTTTATTATTTTTATCATTCTTACGACATGATAATCATAATGAGAAACTGGTACAATATTTTAAGCTGTTGATGCACAGAGCGATCAAAAATAAAATTGAATACGAAGCCTATGAAAACTACTGTCTACACTGCACTTTATAGAACGAAGTACATTTGAACTACAATTAACTGAATTATTAGTTCATGTGGCATTAAAACAGTCTAATAAGCTACACAACCACGCAAAAATATGTAATTGAAACAAAATTTATACATTAAATTGATAGATAACATTAAAATAACAATGGGATAAGTTAAACAAGATGTTGACATTGATTTTTACTTCCCTCGTCTGAAAGGCGAAATGGCTATAATTGTAATCACGAAAAAATCGCCTTCCGAGATTTCTTCAGATTTTCACGTTTCAGGGTCCCTAGATGACGAAAAACAGGTTTTCTAAATTCTGCTTGTCTGTCTGCCTGTTGGCGGTATTAGTCAAAAAGTATTTGCCGGAGGAAGATGATATTTTGCATACACGTTGGGGCACATGGGACACCGATTAATCATAGATTCCTTACGTCATAATAAATTGATTTAACCTAATATACCTTAGCACAAAGTCCTTTCGGTAAGAAGTTGTAGGGCCTTGAAGTTGAATTTGTTATTTTTTATTTTTTTTGTTAATTTCCACAAATGTAGAGATATCGATCTGAATTTTGGTATACCTGCTTACTTCAAGACAAAGTTTTGTTTATTTTTGCGTTAATTTGGAAATAGAAGCAAGTAATAATTTTGACATAGGTCAAGCTTTACAGTTGCCGAAAATAAGACTCAACAGATACAGGATAATGTCACAGAAGAGTCGAAACGTTTCAACAATAAGACCGTTCCCATAAATAGAGGCGAGCGCCGCACTCATTTCAAATAGCCTCGATGGCGCAGTTCGACTTGTGGATGCAGTTACGATTTCTACGCAGGTGCAGTTACAAGCGCTATGCCGATGCGGCGGGTTCAAACCCCAGCGGGATACATTTTTATTATTTGAAAATTTATTTAATTCATTAGAACCGTGAAGATATTTTTACTCCTAGCTTAATTTGATTTTTAAAATTATTTAGTGTCACAATGTCGTCGAGGGAAGTTCTGGGTAAAGCCTTTTACAGATTTTTAAACTTAAAAAGTGATAATTCTATGTCAAATAAACCATGCTACTGATTAGGCAAGTTTTATGGTTTTCAATGGCTTCCGCGATCAAGTTTATTTTTGATCTCGATGTATAAAGTATTCGTTTAAAAAGGATTATTTTTGGTGCCTTGTGCCCAGTGTGTAAAATTTACTTTTAGTTGGCTGTTTTAGGTTTGTAAAACGACTGTTTAATAACATCATTTTATAGGTCAAGTAGTCAATATCAACGTGGTTAAAATTTGTAACCAAACAAAATTGCGACCGGTTCCTAGGGTAAAGTTTTTCTTAGCAAGGCAAACATGGTATTTAGGGTAGTAGTCCTAATTTACATTTAAAGTATTTTTTTGTTTACCGTGTTTTCTAGATTCTACCGTACGATGCACATACGCAATAGTTATTTACATTACGAGTGCGGTGGTTTACATTTTACAGAGCGAGGTTTTAAATTTGAAGCACGACGCGAAGAGGAGTGCTTTAATGAAACCGAGTGCTGTAATAGTTACTTATGTATTAAGGGAAAAAGTAACGGGGAATGTTTAAAGAGCGATGCGAAACGGAAAGCTTTAAATTTTCTGAGAGCTGTAGTCGTGATTAGGCACGTGGTACATACAACGTTTTATTTTATTTTGGTTCTCAAAATGGACAAACTTAAAGGACTCAGTATATTGGTTATAGTCTACTGCGCTATCATTGTGCTGGCGCTGTGACGTTTTAGTGTACTGTGGTTTCTATGCAGATTGCTGCTATTGCTATACTACATTGTCGGTGATTGTTATACTGCTTAGCAACTTTTATAAGCGTTTGGGAGATAAAAGTCATTTTACGCCCGTTACCGAGAGTCAATAAACAAGATTATAGTTTCATAATGAAACAAAACGCTTAACGCACCGAGTCTAGTATTGTCTTAAATTTTTAGGCTAACATCTTTTTAAAATTTTTTTACAAATCCGAGATTTTGATTACGAATATCAAAACCACTTGCCATCAAGCAAGTTGCCTTCAGTAAATTTTTTGGTTGACGCTTTGACGTCAACAATCTAAGTGGTAAAAGCTTAACTGATCGACGAACTACGTAACTAGCGTTTCCGCAAGTACCCTTTATTACTATAAAGCAACTTTTTTGTTTAACTGAAAAATTATAGTTGCGATGAACGTCAATTGTGTAATAATGTCAGGAGACGGGACTTAAAACGCTAGCTCATTCGCGTTTTAACTCTGCCCCACTCATGATTAGAGGCTAGCTTTACGCACTTATATCATAAATAACTATTAAATCGTATTCCATATATAATGAAAGCAATATTTGACAGTTTCAATATGTCAGCATAAACTTGCGTCTTGTTATCTTTGCCCAGTCCTGTCATGATTGGATAACAACGTCGCCATAAGAATAGAAAACAAAATTACAATTGCTGAAAACGCTTTATTGTAGTTCAGTCCTATGATTATAACTATATATTCAAACTTCTTAACTCGTAACAATATTAAACAAATGCTGTTATGATCCTGCATGGACATTTGCTAACGTAAATCTGAATCCAGTCTATCAGTGCTTGGTTTTCTCCTCCGGCTAATAAATTTTGAATTGACCAACTAGCCAGCTTCCTCATACCCAACTGTTGGTCTAAAATAATATCTACTGCGGATGATCTAATGCATAGTTATTTTTGAATCTCTCTATACGTTATATTTCTTGAGCAGATTTTTGGTAGTGCAAACCTTGTAAGCACAGACAGCTCCTGGAGGTCGTTCAGGTCTCGGTTCATCTTCTAACGTACATCGGACACGTACGAATTTACGAAACCAGTAACTAATTACGTACAATGAAAGTCTACGGTCACCTAAAGGTGTGACTACATTTTTGATGACATTAGTCATATATCAAACGTCTTTCATAGTCGTAGAAAATCGTTGCCCAAGGATTCCGAAGCACTTCTATAATCCCTACTGGATAACAAAGGACAAAATATATAAAATGTGTCTGTCTATACGCTACAACCCCAACATCTCAATTTTAAATTAGGTACCGTCAAACAATTCACTTTCAATGCATGCATATCCATGACGTGCTACTAAAAATTAACTGGTAAAAAGCATTGTGACGACGATTTTAAGGTTAATGTTAAGGTTTGGCTATTTAGACTATAATAAAATTATTGATTACACCTGATGTTTCTCAGGTGTAAACTCTCTCTTTAGTTAAAAATTGAATCAATACCGTTGAACCTGGCATATTTATGCTGAAGACTCTAAGATCTATTAGAAAACCAGCACTTCCATTGAATATACAGAAAGGAATTATGAGGGCTTCCCATATTTCTTAAATGTCATATGAAAAGGACACAATAATATGACAAGCTATATTGTTCGCTGTACATTTCACTGAGAATATATAAATTTATCTTAGAATGTGTGCCACATAGAGTGCACTATAGTGTAATTTCATTACAGTTTATTTAAGAGTAATGACATTGATTGGCTGTAGATTACTCTAGAGCGTGTGTTGACTTACCTGATCGATGATTAGAATTTGTGCGTATTTATTAAACAACACGTCTAGCCAATATAAACATGAAAAAAATTAGGCATTATGAACACTGTCATCTTTATGAAATATAAATATATTATAGCAACTACAAACAAGTAGTTTACCAATCACAATAAGTGTATATTCCAACACTAGACCTTTGAAAAGTGTCACGTTGCCCTTTACCCTCGTGTTTTCTTTCGGAATTAATTTATTCGACTTAACTTTCAAAAGAAACACTTCAATTTAAAACCTGTATTATCAGTGGAAACCATTATTTTCCCAAAGTTTCAACGCTAGCAAATCGTTTACCTTTAAATTGATAATAGTTAGTCAGACTTGTATCAAAGACTAAACTCTTATATTCTGCTCCAGTTTTTTTATTAAATTAAATGGGAGAACATGAGCAAAAGCTGCTTTAATAAATTTCTGTAATGCCACAAAACATAAGCCTTCCAAGGATTTGCATAATAAAATCAACCAAATCCAAAGAGGCGAGGGTGGCTTTTATGTACACTAAGTGGCCACGGGCATTTTTATCTTTCACCCACCCGTCTTCCAGGTTCTTTGAAAGAAAAACAAACAAAGCAAATAAATCTTATTTAAAAAATCGTTGCCTGTTTATTTAGACTGTTGGGTCATGAAGGAGCTACACAGCCTGAAAATAACACATCTAATTTTCCATGATAAACCACATCAAAGAAAGTTTAAAATGTGACTCTAATTTACTAAAGGATTGCTTTAATTTTCTTTCTCTCACAGCTTTTTAAAGCAGCACGAAATCTTGTGGACAATTCGACGATCACGATTTTCGACGGGATTGGCTTAGTAAAAATTGGGGACAATGAGGGAAAGTCGTTCGAACAAAAGGCAACCGAAGAAAAAGTTACCAGCTCCAGAGATGTCCAAAGTCGGCAGAGGGCCCTTGAAACTTATCTAATAGCGGCAGCGGAAAGCCTTTGGCACGAAAGAACCTTCACATGGAACCCTACCCAGATATCTAAAGCCCTAGTCAATAGTATGCCGGATACGCTGACAACCAAGTTAACAAGTTTTGTTTTGCAAGGTAAGAGTCCCCTTTTCTCATTAAACTCGGGCGAAGGGAAAGTGCAAAGGCTGGCCTCAGATTTATTTAATCTCCTGGTTCTTATTCTATTTTTGCAAATTTTATTTGGGCTGGAAGGATTCTTAAAAAAGTTTGCTAATAAAAAATACAGAAGCCTCTTGGAAATCCAATTAAATACAGATCACATCCTCTGTCGTCTTAAAAGGTTTGTTCTTTTATATTGTTGCTGCCATGTCGTTAATTTCAAAGCTCTACTTAAGATCAAGTTAATGTTAGGGATTAAATTGGACCTTGCCATTTAGAAACGAAGAACGATTACTAAAATATTTCAACCGTAGATAAGAATTTAATTAAACTTGCGGATTTAGTAAGCTCGGGGGTAACCCCTTTGGTTTTGTGCGTTTAGAATTGAACTGAAATCAGCAAAGAAAAGTCCCAAAACATTAAATTTTAATTAACAAAGTCATACAAATACCAAAGTTTTGCCCCATTGGCAGAGAAACTGTTCAAAAGAGACGCTGTCTTGAAAATGTGTATTTCGAGGAATTAATAAAAAAGTTCGGAATTAATCGGTTCCAATTTTTACTCCCTTAAAAGACCCGACCTAATTAAATTTGTTTACCGCTTACAAAGTTTTTAAATATTGAATTCAATTGCTTTTTTCTTTGCTAAAGCGCAATAATTTACTGAAATAGCTAATACAGCTCTATTATTTTTAATCGGAGAACTTGTCTAGTTCAAATAAACGCTATTGGGGGTCAGTCGATAGTAATGAATTGCTTAAGTATCTGCATATGTTTGCAAGAACTGTTGCTTACTATTTGTTTGTGTATTGATTAAAGCTGGAAACCATGTAATTGTCATTTTCTATGTAATTTAAATTTCAGGTAATTCAGGCTTGTCTGCCACCAAATACTGCTTGGTACGCCCTAGGTTTGAACTATTGCCATCTCCAAGACTTAGCTCGAATTTGTGGTTTTATTTAATATTTTAGTTTAAGATTATGTCTCAGAATGTAGCGTCAAAAAATTATCGTCGCTAATATACAGGGTGAATCCGATCAAAAGAGCACCAGCGGTTAAACTAGCAAGCTGATTACCATGTTAAATTATAAAAAACAAATGAGCATTTAGTCCTAGAGTTATTTCAAAAAATGTATATTTTGTAAATGGAATGCCCTCTATGTTTTTATAACAATCGATGTAGAATCTACTTCTGAACAAAAATACTTGCATAAGCTTTTTATGAATTTGAAAAAATACTAAGTTATTTAAAAATCAAAAAATTCTCACATATAATCGCATAAGAGCATTAATTCTTTCCGGAAATTTTTTTTTGAGTGCGTTCCAACAACGTCGTATTAATTTGCCCGAGCCGGATGCGAGGGCAAATTAGAACGTTGTTGGAATGCACGAAAAATAATTTCCGGAGTGGAGTCAGCAATAGTGTAGTTTTAATTTGGTTCACCATGTATATAGACAGTAGTTTTACAGCTGACGCTGCCTCTCTTCCTCAATTTCTCCATCTCTGTATTCCCTTTTTCCATCATTCAGGTCTCTTTTCTCATCGCTTCCAGTACCCCGACCCACCACGACCTCCTAGACCTTCCCCTTTTTGCCTGTTGGGTTCCACTCTGTGATCTTTCCAATCCATCTCTTTTCGTTCTTCGAACATGACCATACTATAGCAGGCTTTTTTCTTCTATATAGTGTAAGTATCGCGTTATGTTCCGATATGTACCGTGGTTATGTACTACAAAAATAAAGAAAGAAACTAGCGAACTTATGGCAAAAAAAACGATTCAGTAAAAAATCACTAGAAGATAAAGAACTGAACAAAACTCTAAAGAAATAAATTACAAAAATTTCAGAAATTACAACACAAGAATGACAAAAATGATAATAAAAGATAAAAAAAATATGAAGATTCTTAAAACATCCAATAACACTGGTCGACCACTCACGATTATATCGGTTTAAAGACCCAAACGGGAATTTAAAGACGATAAAGAAGGAGACCTTCACACTGTATTATACAAACAAGAAAATCCAAATTCTTCTAATATCATATCTGAAACTATCATAAATATTGGTTCTAAAGAACTGCCTGAAATCACGATGGAAGAAGTGAAATTAGCATTATTCCAAATGAAATACGGTAGAGCTCCTGGTCAGGACGATATTACAACTGACATAATAAAAGTATGTGAAAACGCTACACTAGAGTCTATAAAAAACTAACATGTAACAAATAGATTAACTAATAAACTGGACGATTATCAGCCTCCAGAACAAGCTGGGGTTCGGAAGAGATGCAGTACGATAGAATACATTCAATCTGTTCGCTCATTGATAGAAAAATGTAATAAATACAACGAACCAGTACATGTTGCTTTCGCCGATTATAACAAATTGTTCGACTCAGCGGAATCATTGGTTATTTTTAAAACCATAAACAATGCAAGGGTTGATGCAAGATACAGAAACCTACTTGAACATACTTATATTCATGCAACACTAGTCGTAAACATCGCAGATGACACACAAACAAGTAAAATACTGATAAAAAGAAAAGTTTAGCAAAGTGAGACCATCTCTCCAAAACTATTTACTCTTGCATTAGAAGATGTTTTGAAAATAATGAAATAGAACGAGATGGGAGTTAGAACTGATGGCTAATACTTAAACCATCTCCGTTTTGCGGACGATATTGTGCTTTTTAGTCAAAACATGAATGAACTACAAAATATGCTAGAAGAACTCCAAACTAAATCAGCCGAAATTAGACTATACTTCCTCGAATTTATCTTTTATCGGTTCTTCTAATTTATTTCTAACTATTCTACTATTCTACCATTTTTCCAAATGTTGCTATTATACTGATTCTTCTATAGTTTTCGCAGCTTGTTTTTTCCTTCTTTGTAGATGGAAGCTGCATTGGCCTCGGTCCATTTACTACGTATTCCTTCTTCGTTGAAGCTTTATCGAACATCCTTCTAAATATCTTAAATAGTCTCTCAGAACCGTATTTGATCATCTCTGGTGATATACTCCCTGGTTTTGCAGCATTATCATTTTCTGTAGATTTTGTTCCATTTTTTACTTCCGCTAAGGTCACCAATCCTTCCTCGGTTATATATTTATGTCTATCTTCTGCCAGTTGTTTTTATGGTATATTTCACACTGTAGATTGTTTTAGACATTTGATCTTCCGAAATTCTGATACCTCCCAGGTATTTTTCAACATCTATTTATGTTCTTTCCCAGTTTTTGTTTTTTTTCCCTTATATAAGTCTGTTTTAGTTCCCAATTTTGATCATTATGTTGACCTTCACCCACCTTTGTATATTTCTAGAATATTTTTGTTTGTTTGCATATACAAACGTAGACTGGTAACGAAGTCCTACCTGTAGTGGTACAGTAACATTTTTAACGTACATAGCAACCACTACCCTACTGAAACTACTGCATGTGTACGGTAATATTCCTTTACCTTACATGTCAACTATTACCATACTGCAACCGATAAACTATTGAACACACCACGGAGGTTATGAATCATAACAGCCTTGAGAACTTGAGGTAGCCAAAATTGTAATATGTTTTCATGTCGTCCTCATTTGGTGAATTAATAAAAGACAGAATATTCCTATATGATAATTATTTTATCCTCATAGGAGCTGCTATGAACTTCACAGATGCATTTACTGAGGTAAACACTCCAAATTTCTTTTCTACTTCTTCTATAGTTTGTTTTATGTTGTTTCTAAGATTTTCTTTCTATCTTCCTTCATTTTTGGAATTTTCATTCCAACTTTCTTATCTTCATCGTTTGTTTTCGGCAATCTGGTCCACCGTATAGTTTTTAGTCTTCCTCAGAGGTTCTCTGTTCAATCAGTTTGTTTACGATTGTTTCTTAGTTATAGAACTTCTTCTATAGTTTGCTCGGTGTTGCTTATTATACGAATGATCCGCTCCTATTTGTGCCATATTTCCACATTATCTTCATTGTTTGTCGTTTCTAATTTGTCTCTATTCAGTAAATGTTCTTATATTTTCTTATTTAGGTATAGAATAAATGCATCCTATTTAACTGAGAGGCTCTACTTCTTGTTGAACCAATATTCTTCCGCTGATGTGTAGTGGAATTTATAGTTTCTTTTTGTTTCATTTGTTAATAAGAAAAAGACACTGCTTCTATATAATGATTATTTTTTAAGTCGTGGTAGCATTACAGAACTATTTTTGTGGTGCATCACTCGTACACCTCTTTTCAACTCCTTCCTTAGTTTGTGCTGTCTTTTGAAATACAATTTTTCTATACTTTGGTATTTGTTGCATCTTCCTACAACTTTCTTGACTTGTTGATCGTTTCTAACATCGCCCTCCATCTCGTTTTTGGATTTCCTCTTGATTTTAGTTCAGCTGACTTCGTTCAGCATATTGTTTTTAATCCTTTACTTTAGGTTTAGTACAAATGTGTTCTATTCAACTGATCAGGTTTTCACTATTCCATCTTCCTGGGTTACTCATATTTTAATTGGCCCGATATTCTCCTCTTGGCCTTTTATATAGTTTGTTCTGTGTTGGTTGTTCTATAATTTTTTTATTCTTTCCCATCTGTGGCATTTTATTACCGCTTTTTTTCCTAATTGTTTGTCGTTGCTAACCTCGTATACCATCTACCGTCTAGAATAGATGTGACCCATCCATCCCAGCCTTGTTACTATTCAATATGTTCCCTTCTTCCGTATCTCTGAGTAACTCATGTTTTATATTGTCTAAATATTCTTCTGCTGGAGTGGTCTTCATATTTGTTTCTCTTTAATTTGTTTAATCAATTAGAGACACAATATTTCTAAATGGTGATTATTTTATAAGCTCCTGGGAGATTTACAGATCTATTTTTTGGGGAAATCACTTCTCACACCTCTTTTTAACTTCATATTTAGTTTGCGTTGCTTGTTACATATACACATTTTTATATTTTTTTCTTTCTGTTATATTTTCTTTCCACCTTAGTTCTTCAATGTTTGTCGTTACTAATCCCGTCCACTATCTATCGTTTTTCCCTTTCTTAATTTTGCTTAATATTTTGCGTCTAGAATAGATGTGACTCATTCATCCGTGCTTTATATTGACTCGACATTTCCCTACTGGGGTTTTGTGATCCTTATAGTTTAATTCTATTTCATTTGTTTAATCAATAAAAGAGACAATATTCTTACATAATGACTATTTCATAAGCTTCTGGAAGTTTTACAAATCCATCTTCTGGGGTCGGTTATTCCTCACACCTCATTACAGCTTCTTTAGTTTGTCCAGCGTTGCTTGCTGTATAGTTTTTCCTAGCTATGGTACTTTTTTACCACCTAGTTTTTTTCATTATATTTCCTTACTAACATCGTCCACCATCTATCGTTTTTTGCCTTTTTCTGGATTACTATTCAGCAGGTAGGCTGGATTCACTTAATTTCCTCCTTTGCATCTACAATATATGTGACCCATCCATCCGATACGTTTTACTATTCACTATGTCTGCTTCTTAAATCTCCTTGAGTTACTGATGACTCATATTGGCTCGATATTCTCCTGCTGGGGTCTTGTAGAAACCTAGAACGAAAGGAAGAATTTGCTTTGAACATCCTCGGTGTTTCTTGGTCCACCTTCGTAAGACTCATTATATTAATATTATATATGAGTACGAGATTTATTAGATTTTTGTAGAATTCATTTAGAACGTTTCCTCTTCTGAACAGGACATGTTAAGGTAATATTCTTGTTGGTACGGACGCGAAATAGCTATAAGGCGTGAGAACACTGGGTTATGTTGTTTCCAATTTGTGATTATGATTTTTAAAGCTTGCAGTGTTGGCAGTTAAGTGGTTGACTATAATTCCGTATAATTTTCGGCATTTAGACATTAACATTGCAACAACGTCAATAGAGTGGTTGCAAAAAATCACATAGTTTTTTCATGTCACAATATCGTTTCTATAATATATAATGCATACAACCGAATATAACAGCCAAATGAGAAGAGGAAACATAATGAATAAATTATATATCCTTACTTGCTGGTTTTGCTGGTTTCGAGTATCTTCTTATTGGTATAATATGCTCTATTTCTATCCTGAATATTAATATTCCTGATTTATACCCTCTTTTTTTAGGTCAAGAATTTAATAATTATCAATATACTCAAAATTCATATTACATATCTATTTCTTACATACCAAAATTATCACAAAATTTAAATAAAATTTTAAAAAACTGTAACTACAATGTAGCCTTTAAAAATTATAATACTATAGGAAATATCTTTTTTAATAATTTAAAAGATGAAACTCATTCTTTCAGAATCAAATATCGTATACTCAATCAATTGTAACAATTGTGATGCCAATTACATTAGTCAAACTAAACAGAACCTGAAAAAACCGATTTTTCAACATACAACGTCTGTAAAAACGAAGTTTTAACCCCTAACAACGATAGCACTGCGTTGTCTGACCATGCTTTTGAAAATTATCACAATTTTGATTTCAGTTCCCCTAAAGTTTTGCAAAGACAAAATAACGTACATAAACGTTTAGTTTATGAAATGATTGAAATTCAAAAATAAACAAAATCTATTAATTACAAAACTGACTGAAAAATTGCCTTCTATTTACTATAATTTTCTCTAATACAACATTTACAATCCTTAAAACTTTTTTATTGTTACTTAATCATATCCAATTAATAATAATTTTAATACTCACCTTGAGTTTTAGTTGTTGAAATATCTTCTAACTATTAAACTTTTTAACTAATGGGAATTTTTCCAGTTGGCAGCCATCAGATTGAATTTGATAAAAGTCAATTAAATGCTGCTTTGAACAAATTAATTTGTAAAGTTTTTACTTAATCTATATTCATCTAAATGTTATATTTAAAAACTATAAAGGGGAGTGTTAATTCCTCCCCAAACAATAATTATCTACGCTGAAATGGTAAGAAATTTTCAGTTAGCATTGTTTTTACATTATTTAAACCTAATTCCCTCATTTCTCGATGTATTTCAATATTACCATTTTAATGATTATTTCGTCCGATGAAGTTAGTTAACTAATAAAACTCAACGTTACATCACTAGATTATGCTGATTAAATTCAGTATCTGCAGATTGCCTGTTTTATTTCAACTTCCGAACCTAATGTAAACATTAATATTTCTGTAACAAATGCAGTAACATAAAATATATCTTGAAAATGGTCTTCTCTTCTTTTATTTCTTCATCAGCTTCTTTTGGGCATAAAAACTTCAAACTTAATCTTCTTATCGCTCCACATACATCTCTTCTTCTTTATTGTCCATAGTTTTCATCGTTGCGTAGGTAAGTAAATGTTAGTCTTTATTCACTTTGTATAAATCTCGTGTTCAGTATGGTCGATGGTTACATTTTTAATAAGCCATGTTTTCCATGCTACTTATTTTAAGTACTTCATTATATATTTGTTGTTTCAGACACATTGTCTATCAAACAGTAAGCAGCTAACTTAGTGAAATGTGAACTATCATTCATGTTTTGGGTTCAAGGTGTTTAAGAATAGATACCAAGAAACTAGTATATCAAATACATTTACATTAAATAATGTCGACACGGTGTTTCTCAAATAGTGCTTGTTTTAGGAAGGGCAAAGAAGAAGCAGCTCAGGATGCTGATACCCCTCCTGATCGCCCTCAAGCTAAAGATCGCCACGATCGCATCTATAGCAATGATGGTAATCGCTATAATAGCTAAGAAGGCCATCCTGGCAGCCGCTGTGTCCTTGGTTATAACAGGCGTTACTGGACTAAAGAGTCTTATTGCTAAACCGCCACTTCATCCTGCCGAAGTGATGGGCTACCAGGCTGCAGCGGAGTGGGACCCTTCAAGCTACGGTTATGGTGATTCATTGTCTGGTCATGTCGAACCTGCACCTCATCATCAAACGTTTGTAGGACACAAGGGTGGTTAAGGAATCTATCCAGGGCGTGGAACACATTTGCGATCTCTCATATTAAGGCTCCTTAGACAATATAGTGTGATGGAAGGTGGATCATCGGGAATCTAGATCTTGGGAACGGAGGCTGCGTTTGTATGAATAGATTATTCCAATCTATTACTGGTTCAACAATGCTTGGGGAAAGGAAATGGTGGACGATATCGAATAGTTACTTTAACAATTAGAATTAAGTGTGTCTTAACAGATATACAAACTTCTTTGTTACTTTTTTATTCATTGTGAGTTTCACGAACTATTCATGACAATTAGATTTTCTACAGCTAGTTCTAAAGAAAGGTTATTTCAGACAAATGGTTATGGGGATGCAAAGTAATTCTTTAGTTGATGTGTCTGTACTGAGATCTGATTAAACTACCTTGTTGAAAACATCTAATAAATGCAATTTTTAAACAATGCTTGTGAAGAATAAAATAGAATAAATAATTAAATAAGATAATTTCCTTCGTGATTTTTATTTGTAACCGGCTTTGCGTCACAGCTGCTTTTATTAGGAGAGAAAATGTGCTTAACAAAAACATGAAGTTATTCCGAGTCACGAATCGCGCATATCATATTTCTATCCACTGCTGAAGCAGTACAGGTAGCTTTGGTTCTAGGGCAGATATCTGGGCTCGATCACCACGTAGTTACTCTCCTCAGACGGGAGAAGAAAATACCCTTGCAGAGGGAGCATGTGACAACCAGGCTGACGAAGACGATCCACTGCAAGGTGTAAAGGGTGTCCCATTTTCGATGAGATAAAATGGAAATATTCTGTATTATTAGAGTTACAGTAAAATGGTTTGTACATATTGGGGGTACCATTTTGGTTTAACGGCAATACGATGACGAAAACAGAAGTCGAATATTTCTTTAGTGTCCCAGCTACATCCGAAAAATAAAATATTCAACCGTACCTACATTTGTTTTTTGAGTTATCGAACACAGAAGTAGACTTTCTGAGTGCACTTTTTTAACGTAGATTAACATAACCTAGTCAGAGTTAGCATAAATCGTCTATAGTTTCAAAATTATAATTTAGACTTAATTCTTTTAATGCAAATTGTAACTAGTTAGGTGAGCATGCAGTTAAATAACTATGATAAAGTGATTTTTTTTAACTCAATTACAGCAGGCCCTGGATAGCCTGAAGTGTATTGTCAGTCTATGACAAAATCGAGATTTGCAGGTTAAGTTTTGCGTCAGTCTGTGTCAAATAACAAACAAAACCTAACCTACTAACTTCGAATTTGACATAGACCGACAATGCACTTCAGTACTGCAAACTGATTCAAGCTATCATGCTGCAATTAATTGAGTTTTTAAAAAATCACTCTGTACGTATACATGAAATGTTAAACACGTATGCTATGTGAGTGTCAAAGCTAACTATGACTTGCATTTACATAAACAAAAAGATGTTAAAACCTGTTGCGTCTTAATACTGACTAGATTATATTAATCTACGTAAACGAGTTCAATAATAATGCCTGCTTTTTTATATTTTGACAAACAAGGAACTGTCGTCGAATAGAAATGTTAAATTTTCTATTTTCGGATGTAACTCGGAAACCAAACGAGATATTCGAATTCTGTTTTTACTATAATGTTTCCCTTGAAAGGTTGTATAAACTAATTTTCTGTATCTGTAATAATAAAAAAAATTCATTTTAGCTTATCGGTAATGGGACACTCTGTACATTTCCCCTTTTGCTCCTAATTTTTTCTGTTGCAAAATAACGTTTTACTCATATTTAATTGAAAAATCCTGAAACTGGAAGTACAAAATTGCTTTAACGACGTACAACAGATTCCGTGTCTATTATACTGTAATTTCATTTTAATAATATGTAATGAAGAGAAGGAGAACCAGTCTTTGCAAAAAACATGATAACATTATGATCTTAGTGGTAATTCAGGTAATCTCTGAGCTACTGTATAATTTTATGTGTTTGTTAATGGTTTTTAAGTAGTTTAATGTTACGTGCTCAGTTCATAATGAACGTTTTTAATTTCCTATAATTACCACCTGATGCACGACTTTCTATAAGTATCGTTATTACTTAACAGTGTAAGTAATCTCTTCTAGTCAACTGTCCAATGTAATTATAAACATTTTTGTATCTCGACGCCTACTTTTACTCTCAAGCAGAATTTATGAAATCCATATTCTTACTTTTGCCAAAATCTCAAGGTGTGACAAGGCTTAAGTTTATGTTTCTGTTTTATACAAGAACAATGAGGGCATTAAAAACATCCATCGAGAAATCACAGAAGAAGCCGCGATCAAGTGGGCGTGTTCCAAATTTTAATCCCGTAGCACCGACGTTAAACTAATGAACGTTTTTATGGTATGTGCACACCTGAATAGAATTAGTAGTATAATTTTCAAATTGAGGGCTGCGGCGCATACCGAATCAAGTATGCAAATGTTGCTTCGTCATTCTAAGACATCCTTAAGCAAACGCCGCTTTTGACATAATTATCCGCCCAATTCCGCTTTGGCTAAAAATTGGCAATTATTAAGACAAACACTGAAGTTACCTTTGCTGGAAAAAGTTTACTCGCCTAATTAGCGCTTTAGTTTGCTCAGCGTACAGCTATGCTCAGGCGAACAAAACTAAAAGTTCCTAAAAACTCACTTTTCCATATACTGACAGTCCTAAAATAAACAGGATTCACCTTTGACCATAACACCTCTAAAAGCATGCCAACGCATCGGCTTTCGGATTTGGAATTCAGATTTCATTTTAAAGCTGCGGTGAAGCTGTCGAGCAGAATACAAAAGCTGGCGGACAGCGAAGCTGCAAATTTTACTACGCAAATGCCTTTTTATACGCAGGCTGTCACTCGCTTTCAAATATATTAAAAGTCCGTAAATTTTACGGCCAATTTAAGGTAGCACTAAAAGTGATATTCGACATACTTAAGTGAGATTTGTGTCACGCAGCGTTCATGTCAATTTGTTAATTTCTGTAATGGATAATAAGGAAAAGTTGTACTGCAAATAAGAGTGAAACGCCTAATTGAGGTCTTGTGGGCCGGACATCAAGCATCAAATTAGTAGGCAACACAGCTTTCCTCAATTGAAGGAATTTTAAAGTCGTTTGTCGATCGAAAACTTCTAACATAATACGAATATGTATTTAGCATTACCTATATAGCATTATTAAAACTGTTATTTTACTAAATCACTTAACTTGGACAGCAATGTCGAACGAACTACATAAATCAAGACAAAATAGTGAAACTACGTACAGGAATAATATGTGGAACTTGAAGTGGTATTTCAGGTAAGTAGTACTCCAGGTAATCAAATAATGTAGTAGAACACGAGTTAATTGCACAGAAGTGCAATAGGTACTGAACTCGTCAAATTAGCTCAGTAGCCAAATTTTGTAGGTTTTCAAGCTAAAATGTTTTAACTACTGAATTATTGAAAAGCATTTTTTGCATAAAGGATTCCAAATGCATTATTTAACTAAATCTGAGAATGAAAATCAGTGAGGATAATCGCTTCTAAACGGAAGTTTAAGAAACAAAAGAGATTATAACGTTTTGTAGATGTCTCACTGAACACAGGCGAAACTGTATATTAAAACTGTCATAAGAGATAAAATCACATTGTTACACGCCATGACTTACAATGTGACACAAATTTGTTTTGTCAGACTTCTTTTTGTTTGTCTTTTCTGTTCCCAACTGAAATCCAAGCTGCTGTTCTCAATTTGTTAGGTGTATGAACCTATTAAATTTTAGATGTGAAGTGAATAATGTTAACCGTTTTTAAATTAAGCAAAAATATAATTTATTATAGTTTAAGACAATATAGGTTGTAATAATCCCGTCTAAAAAAAATAATAATTTTTAAATAAAATAATTAATGGCAAAGAATACTACACTTTATAAATTGCATTAGATTCAATTACGAACCTGCTTGTCAAACTCGGGGCAAATTAAAGAAGTATAATTTATTACCACAAATAAATGGCCTATTTTATCTATCCGCAATAAATTCGGTCTTAAGCTTTGGTTTCCTAAAAAAGCGGTGCCGTTATATAGCGGCTGTTAGATGTCGTTATGCGGCGGCGTCTTTATGCGGCCGTCTTAAACGGTGACGAAGCTATGGTTTCCTAGCGTCAGTTTTCACTCAAGTGGTGTGACGTACAGTTGTAGAAAATGGACGATCTAGACCAGGGATGAGGCAACCTTTTTTACAACGGGCCAGCTACAAACTTAAAAATGTTGTGCGGGCCGCATGTAAGAAACTTATGATAACACAAACACTGAATGATGAACTCAAATTATCTCTTTATTAATAAAAATACACCTAGTATAAAAAATTACAAAAATAAAACACTCATTAATAGAAATACTATTAAAAAGGCGGCGAAATATATATGTGGAAAAAGGTAATTTGATGAGAAATAGGGTACAATGAGGCTGCGGGACACTGTAGGAATTTTTAAAAGTCAAAATGTAACATCTTTAAAGGGCCGTACAAGAAAGTGTGGTGGGCCTCAAGCGGCCCGCGAGCCGCGGGTTGCTCATCCCTGATCTAGACCTAGCATTATTAGTATATTTGGAAGATAGGAGTAATCAGAAGACGAAAACATCGTTTATGCGTCGCCATCTGCACTGCAATGACGAAAAATTCAGACAATACTTTCGCTTAACACCAGTATTGTTTGATTATGTACTGAATCGCATAAGAAATGACTTATCTTCTAAACCATTTAATAGACACAAAAAGCTTATATGTCCAGAAGAAAAGTTATGTATACATGTGAGGTAAGTACACTGAATTACACACAATGTGATGTCTTTTTAGCTAGAATATACAGTGTCCGCTAAAAAGTCGGCATATGGAAAAAAATTCTTATTTTTGAATTTTCAGAAAACCTTTTTACGTCATTATTTTTTGCTTGTCTAAAAACCTATTTAGCCCCTATCATATATACAGAATGATTTTTACTTGTTTAGAAAATGAAGTTTTTCGAAATTCTCAAAATCCAAAAAGTGCTATTTTTCGGAAATTAAGTAAGATTTCTATGATATTTTTTAGAGTGTGTTATTTTTAGCTAACTGAACAATCTCAAGGCCAGAAAACACCTATTTTTTGAAAATAATTTAAATATTATAAAACTACATTCGCCGCTATACACTAGTCACACCGTCAAAAAACGTTGCTGAACTGTTTCTACCGTACTGGCCCACCGCTTCAAATGAGACGCACCGCTCTATTACGTTCGGTGTGCGCTACCGCTCTTTTGGAAAACACTTCGCTTATTATACACGACACCGTTTTTCGTGACGTCACCCACCGTATTTTTACGGCCGTTAAATGACGGCACCGCTTCCTAGGAAACCCAAGCTTTAGCTCCGTAGAACATGAGACAAACGTTGTTCAGGGTGTAGGTTCATAAAATTAAGAAAAACTATGTATGACAAATAACTCCTTGTATTACAATTTAACTCGGGTATTAGGGCAAATGGACAATTTCCATCTGACGTATAGATAACCTCTAAATTTGACTCAGCAACAAAACGATCTGTGGTTGCAAGAAACAGCATAAATTGAATTTTAAAACACCAAAATGGCAAAAAAAGTGTCAGGTAAATATTAATACTGTGACGTAGCAACCGCCAAACTCGTTTTGTTTCCAGGGTGACGAAGAAACCACGCGCGATCGTCTTTTGTTCTATATCCAGCCAAAACATGAAAAGTTTCGCGTCATCTTGCACTTTCAAATGACGCTACGTAAATTTCTGAAAGCTGGACTGACCTTGACAACTGGGACCTGGTGCTATATCTCGTAGATAGTCTCTACTTGACGAATTCTGCCAATTCTGGGGGCTGCAGCAAAGGCTTCCTGTGGAATCCTACCCTAATCGGAGACCTCTCGGACGCTGGATACACTCCGGAAAGACACCACGGGAATTATGCACCTGGGAATGGCTTGTTGGTTGGAATTTTTACGCATACGGGCTTCTGGAGTTCTTCTCTACCCGTAGCAGGCACTGGTTTTGCTGGGCGATGCTAATGGAAATGGGGCTCCGAAGTCACTCGCCTTGGACGAGTCTCACTGCTAGCTAATCTGGAAAACCTGGATAACTATACCCAGAGATGCCCTGCACACTGACGAATAACTTTATACACAAATTATATTAACAAGGACTTTTTATTTACAATTTAATGTGATAAATTGAGGAGCTCAATCTGGCCTTAAAATAAATTTTATAGGCTTGTTTAGTTATAAATAAAAAAGACTGTCATGTCACTTAGCAACTAGATTTTAAATTTTTATAAAAGAAATTAGGATTGATAACATGTTTAACCTTATGGACTACAGTTTTGATGTCATTACTTTGCCTAATTACTGAAATTGTCTTGTTCGTGGAATAATGTCACGATACTTTTCTCTGCCTTTTAAATCACTTTTGTTTATAATGCACTGATACACTTGGAGTTCATTCGCGTCCAATAACCGTCTTTCGATCGGTTGGCTTCCATTTTTCATTGTTGTTTGCAATCATTATTTTGCTACCACTGTTTCATTTGCATCTCATCTAATTTGCCGTTTGCTGGCTTACACTACTACTACATAACGCTCATATTCTTTTTGTAGTTAAAAATCATTCTGTATCATTTTATTTACATTATGTTTCACAACAATAAGCTCAAATCGGTCACTTACAAATTAAATTGCATTGACCCCTTCCGAACATTTATCATATCTGATACTCTGAACGTAAACCTTCTGAAACCTGCTTTATTTCAAGCCAACCTTTGGCCTGCAAATTATTAGTTATTGCTGCTCACATCCAGTGCACCTATTAATGTAAAGTACTGATTATCTTGCAATAAATAAAATATTTAATTCTGTGCTCGTGTTGACCTTATTCATTTGGTTAATTAGGCAATCAGAATCGCTATGGGCAGTGAACCACTACAATATGTTCAAATGTATGTAGAAAAGCCGTTGTTTTATACCAAACGAGATAGGATTTGATTTCATATGATCGTAAGCAAAAGATATTCTTGAAATAAAAATAGTTTGGGTGATATAGAAAACAAACAGCTCTGGCTGTACGAGGGCCACTTTAAAGGCATTTAATTTTGTTTAGAAGCTTCGATAGACATTTTACTAGATTAATATATAACCCAAAATCCAATATAGTAAAATATCGCTTAGCTTTGCAGGTAGTAGTAACAGGTTTCTATTTTTTATTTTCTTCTGTAAAACCCAAATGGTTAGAAATACAATAATTTTCGCGTAAACTGTACAGGGTTATTCATTATAAATTACCCACCCCTTATCATCGTTATTATTGCCTATAGAAAAAAAAGTTTTAAATAAAAGTTATGTGGTTATAACTGAATTTTGTTAAAATGCTATCAAAAGTACAGTGGCGTGCATAATTAAGGGGATACAAAAAAGTAATATATTTTTTTAAATGGAACACCCTGTATATTATTAAATTTTTGGAATGATCTTTCTTTCCTGATTTCAAAAATATACCATATGTTACCCTTACCTTATACCGTTTTTGAGTTATTAAACGTCAAATATCTTAGTTAAACTAGTTAACATTATTAAATATAACAAAGTTTTATTCAGGAAATTTAAATATAAATAAATGATAACTAATTTTTATTATTTCATTAAAGAAATGTCACTTATCAAACAAAATAGTTGCATTTTCATAGCTTACTTTAATAATTCCTATTTACAGTAACTAGTTTAACTAAGATATTCGACGTTTAATAACTCAAAAACGGTATAAGATAGAGGTAACGTATGGTATATTTTTGAAATCAGGAAAGAAAGATCATTCCAAAAATTTAATAATATACAGGGTGTTCCATTTAAAAAAATATATTACTTTTTTGTATCCCCTTAATTATGCACGCCACTGTACTTTTGATAGCATTTTGACAAAATTCAGTTATAACCACATAACTTTTATTTAAAACTTTTTTTTCTATAGGCAATAATAACGATGATAAGGGGTGGGTAATTTATAATGAATAGCCCTGTACTTAAAGTCAAAGTATCATACTTTGCTTTTTTGCTTCGATCAGCCATTCTTGTGTTTTCTTAAAACTTGTAGTAAGACCCTTGTGCTAATTGTACTGTTTGCTGGTATATACTTGCACATTACAAGTGAGCATGTTATGTTTTCTATCAAACATTAGTACATTTACTAGGAACTGATTTCATTGATATGGAATGCCACTGGAACATATTCTAATAGTAATAACTAATAACACTATCCCTTCTTACCTTTGTCGTGTTAATACATTAGTAAAATTTTAGAAATAGTAGTGATGTTGATAAAGTGGAAAAAATTTGTGGCTTAGTGTATCTCAAATAGCGCTAACCACAATTACATAACATTATGTACATTATACTGTCTCAAATTCGGGAGAAATTTGCTGTAACATTCCAAATTATTACTTTTGCTACTAAAACTAGTTTGTACTTTCTTCTAAAACGTATAAACGTTTCTAAACCTTAAAAATGTGATAATAAACAGTTTCATTTTAATTTTAATGCAGACATGCGGTTAATAGAAATTTATAATTTTAGTACTCAGATAGATTACTTCGATAGTGACAGTACTTACTGGTATGGTAACTTGGAAGTGTTTTGCTTTCTAGTATGTGATGTATAATTTAGTTAATAGCAAGAAATATTGGTACTATTTTCAACTTTCGTTATCAAAAATAATCTTCTCACCAATATTTACTTCTACAAAATTTTTAATAAAATACTGGATATTACGGATACATCTCCAACACCTGACAGAAAAAAATATGTCAGGTGAAAATATATATATCTAGTTATTTTTAATAGCAAATATCTTCGCTATAATGCGAGAAAGCATCTACTTACTTCGAACTATAACAGATGCTTTGCGGAGTTAGACGTTAAACAGAAAATAGTGTATAGGTGATTTACAAGTTTTAACAAGGACGTCCTTAAGGCTGAATAGCCTTGTTCTCTTCTGATCTATTATTTGTTGCTTATATCTGTGAAATAAGTTACTTAAAGCAGTCCATAACGCTCTAGGGCGTAAAGAGCGGGCATAATGATAACGACCTCTTGTTATGTTTCCTCATAATGGGCAATCGCAATAATTACGACACTCTTTACGCCATAAGGCGTTATGAATACCTTTTAAGCTTTTCAGTTTATTTACGTATTCAAAGTGAAAAACAAAACGTAGTATGCGCCACGGATATTACTTGAGTTTATACCCCTCGGGCATAAACATCTTCATAATGCCCTCGGTACATAAAGACATAATTAGTTCACTTCAGCTATTTTTTCTTCTCAATAATTCCCATTAAAAATTGCACACACATTTACTAGTAGATTGTCTGGATACATCAAAGATATTGCATTAAGTATTGGTACCGTATAAAAATTTTACCTACTTCGGACAAGCTGATTTACATTGGTGATTTTACTGAAGTTTTAATGAATCCGCTTGTATTTAGTTTTTACTGTATGGTTAATGCTTTTGACATGAAACAAACAATTGCTGAGCAACATTTAACCCGTCTTTCTATCATGAAAACTAAACTAAAAATGTTAGTTTTGTAGTTACTACAGGGTCCAAATTTTCCTTTTATAAATTTATTTTTTTATGTTGTAATGTATCACTTTACGGCTCGGTTAGTGCTTTGTTTGTCACTTTGAGAAGCAGTGACAGTGACATTGTAGATTCTCAAAATATCTAAAAATTAAAGATTTTATTTTAATTGCGAATATTTTGGTCTCTATATAAGATTTAGTATGCACCTCGTGCGTAACCTAACTTCTATTTGAAAGTAAACTAAAAAAATTAATATTACAATAACTAAAATGTAACAATAGATTAATAAAAAACCAATTAGGGTAGGCTGTGATATGTGTTATACGTTTGGCAGTACTGAAGTGTATTGTCATTTTATATCAAATTCGAGATTTGGAGGTTAAGTTTTACGTCAGTTTGTGTCAAACAACAAACAAAACCTAACCTGCTAATCTCGAATTTGATATAGACTGACAATACACTTCAGTACTGCCAAACGTATAACACATATCACAGCCTGCCCTAATTGGTTTTTATATTGATCTCTTGTTATTTTCTCTATATTCATCGCGTTGTCAGCAATATTAATTTGGATGCATTTCAGAATGATTTAGAATCGATACCTTAAAATTATATTTATAATTTCACCGAAATCAATGACAAAATCAATAGATAATTATCAATATTTTAAAATTGTTTAACAAACATCATCCTTAAAACCGTAAAAATTAACAAACCCCGAACACCGCTAATCCTGGTATCTATGAAAAAGTCGATGCTGTGGGTATTCCATCACATCAAAAAGATGTTAATGAAATTAATTCAGTTTTTTCATAGAACTTAAGATCGTAATGATTTTCTAATTGATATTTTTTTCTTTCAATACCTGATTTACTGAAACACCTTTCTTCTGGGTGGAAAGGCGCAACCCTGAACGTTACTTTACTTTGAAGCTAACTTAAAAATGTCAGAAGTCACAGCAATTCATATTTTAAAAATTATAGCAAGTATAAGAACAAAACCTGTTGATTGTGATGTTATTAGCATTGGAATGCAAGAGAGGTATCGTCCTTTTTTTCTTTCTTTTATGACACAGATTATAAACTGTTGTTCATTCAATAGTTCAATCAGATATATGGAAACATACTAATGTAACACATTTTCCTACCATTAATCAGCCAAGAATTTGAAGAATCTGTTAGATTAATACTCTTCCTATTCTTTCGATTCTATTTTAAGAAATGTTATCTGTAGCTTCCTGATACCCCACCCGGTTTTATCCAATAGTGTATATCCAGAAATAGCATGGAAACATGCGAATTTAATACCTCTTCCTAAGATTAATGACCCCAGTTCTTCCAAACAAATTTTCCCACCACCTTGCGGTTTATAATATAAATCCTGATACCCAAGCAGGTTTTAGATCTGGAGAGAGTTGTAAAACAAAATTATTGTATATAATTGATAAACTGCTAGCGATACTATTAAAATAGATGCTGTAATAATGTTAGATTATTCAATTACACTGTAAATCACCATATTATATTAACAACTATACTGTATTTCACTGGTTTTTCTAACAATGCTGTCTTAGTTATTATAGTTATTTTTCTGCAAAGGGCATTATGAAAATGTTTATGCCCGAGGACATAAACATCAAGTAATGCCCCCTGATGCATACACAATGATATGTCTTACTAGTGCTTTTAATAATTAAATAATGGAATAGAAAGGAATGATCAAGCATTTCTGTCTAAACATCGACGCACAACGTACATGATTGGTTACTAATAATGAGTGGGCATTATAAATGATAATGCCCGCAGAAGCTGGCGTTATGAATTATAATACCGGCGTGAGAGAACGTTATGCATTATAATTCCGGCTCCTAATGCCCGGGTTGTTATGGACTTGCACATATATTCCCTATGACACTTTATAAACAACAAATAGTGTACTAGTAAGACATAAATAATTATTTACATAACAGACCTTAACAAGTTGCAGCATCTAGTTTTAGTAGGAAAGAAGTGGACACTGCAAAGCGGCTAATAAAAAATACATGAAATATCTTGTTAGAATTTCAAAAACTCATAATGTAAAAATCTGTTGAAGGCTTTACCCAGAGCTTTCTTCGTCGACATTGTGACAATAAATAGTTTTAAAATCAAATTAAGTTAGGAATAAAAATATCTTCACGTTTCTAATAAATTTTAATAAATTTTCAAATAAAAAAAAGAGTTACTGTTGGTCGAATTCGGACGGCAGGCGGACTGTGTACGCAGCCCCAACGTTTTGTTGCATATTGTAAGGGACTGGGAAATTTCTACCTGCGCCACGGAGGACCGACCCTTTCGAATTCCTACGTCGCAGCTATATTTAGTAAGGCGGTAATTTGTGTCTCCTTTTTGTATTGTAAAACATTTATCTGTATCTATTGACTCCATTTCTGGTACTTTGCACTATGTAGAAATTATTACTAGTATCTATTACTAAGTTAAATAAAAAACAAATAAAATTTTATTTTTTAAGGTGCTGATTCTGTATATATTGGTTTTTTCGATTTCATGCCAGGGTAGATATATAATGTGTAGGCAAAATATTGTCTTCCTCTGACAAATCGTTTTTGAATTATACCGCCAACAGACAGACGGAAGGACGGGCGGACAGACGGAATTGGAAAAACCTATTTTTCGTCATTGAGGGACCCTGAAATGTGAAGATCTGGAGAAATCTTGAAAGGTGATTTTTTCGCAATTACAATAATTCCTTCGTCGTTTAGACGAGGGAAGTAAAAATTAATGCCCATAAACCAGTAGTGTTATGCTTTATGATCGAAATCAAATTAAAAAAATTATAGATCATAGATTGAGGTTTACAGAACACATGTGTTCTTCGAAAGGTTTTTATGAATTGTAACTCATGTCTGTTAAATCGTAATATTCAAAAGCTCTTGTGGGAATCATTAATTTTATCTTAGTTATAATTTTAAATATTATTTCTCTATCGTTATGGGTTCTTTCTGGATGTTTTTGTTATATCCCATTTATTAGCAATCACAATATAATAGTGTATACATATTCTATAAGCTAATTTAGTAGCTATTTAATTGAAACGATAAGAATAACGCCCAGCGGCGTTACCTCAAAATAATAAAAATATTTGTGGCGTATGAAAGATTGTTACTAAATTCTAGTCTGCTACATTTGTTGACCATAGTCTTTGGAGTCGACTTTAGTATTATCCACTAGGGCTTGATAGTCCCATTTGGACAAGTTGGAAGTTTTCGCACGTATTTGGTAGCGTATGGTGGTGATAACCTCTCTGGCATATAAAAGTTTCAGATACTGATGTAGGATTTGATTTCTCACGTACCAAGGGGCATCTACTAGGTTTTAGATTGAAATCTCTGCATTATTTCAACGTTTGAAGAACTGGGACACCCCCACAGTTCAATCCCATAAATCCATATAGGTTTGATAATTCTTTTAAATAGTCTCAATAATTTCTTTTCAATTGAAAGGCGAGAATTTCTACATAAGAGTCAGTAAAGGTTTTTAAATGTAAAGTACAGCTTTCTCATTTTCTTGACAATGTGTATTTTTCGTGTGTGTCGTAATTTCAAGGACATTTCTAGATATCTCACTTCGTTTGACTGCGATATTGCAGTACCATTGAGTACTACCGATGGAAACAGTTTTTCCGCAGAGTAATCGTGACTTCAACAACTTTATTTTCATTTACTTTTCTGCGTCATTTTTCCATCCAGTTGCTGATGAGATTAATATGTTCTTTGTACATACTGGGCTGCAGTTTCTGGATTATCACAAGAAAGAACTACAGTGTTTGTTAGCAAAAGCTCGGATTCTTGTCATTTATGGCAGTTATGCGGTGTACACTACATAAAGGAGTGGTCCAAGGGCACTACCTTGCGGAACACCTAAGTTAATTTGCTTTAACTACCAAACTCTACTTAAAAATTACGTCCCACCTAATAGGATTTTAGGAGGAGGAAAATACTGTTGAGGAAAAGATTCTTTGATTTTCGGTAGCAGCCCCTGATGCCAAACTAACTTACAACGAGAAAAACTGCAATGCATTATTCCTTGCCTTCTAATGGTTATTAATCATATCAGTTATACGATGGCACTGTTATGTAGTGGAATTCGTCTGTCTAAAACCAAACCGATGTTGATAGATTAAATCGTCTAGAAAAGTATCTGCCATGACTTATATTTTATTAATACCTTTTCTAGTAGTTTTAATAATACAGCGAATAAAATTGGTCTATAGGATGTAGGTGCATTAGATGATTTTCCCGGTTTTAATATAATTATAATTTGAGAGGACTTGGGTTGAGTAGACAGTATGTTAGACGAAGAATGGAATTAATAAAATGGTTATCTATGTTGGAGCTTTCCTGGCAGTTACTTTAATACTTTGGCAGTTATAAGCTCGCAGCCAGGTGCTTTTCTGTTATTTAAATAGTTTATCTATTTTTTTTTCTGTTGGTGAAAACGCTTGGACTGGTGGCGCGAATTGGAAGAGCACAGTCAGGTATTCTCCAATTTCTTCATTTGGTTCTGTCGTGTGGTGGTTAAACGTTGAGCAAATACATCCTATTTTCTGGAATTGAACTGGCCCATTGTCCTGCTTGACTTCTGGCGTTAAAGGAACGTTGGAAAATGCAGTTTAGTGGAGGTGTCCGGGAGGGTTGATGCAAACACACTATCTAGAGAATGGCATAACCTGTCAAGATGATTTCTGGGCTAGTTTGTGTGGAATATTAGTGTAAAGGACTGAAAAGCTTTTGACCGCCTTTATTTGTTTGTATTTTTCGTTTTTTATATTCTGTTTTTCATAGTGAAGATACCCTTTCCTGCTTAAATTCATAGGTATAATGCACTATGTCTTTTTCTTTAAGTTATTTTACGATAATTTTCAGACCTTTTTACATTAATTTCAATTCATTATTGGCCATGGATTTAGAGTCGCAGTAAATTGGTAAGAGTACAGTATTTAGTCTTTTTATTGTGTCTGGTAAGTATGGACTCCCTGGATAAATATTGGTGGGATTTTGGGAACTGTTGCCATAGAGGTTTCTGTTTTGCTTGTTTTTCCAGTTTCAATTTGATTGATTTGAACGGGGAGGGCAAGAAATGTGTTCACTTGCGTTATAGGGTATTTGTTGTTGTTTTTGAGTTAATATTCTTTGCTTATGAATTAGCTCGTGCGTTTTCTTTCGCATGTTCATACTTTTTACCAGTTACTTTCGTTATTTGGCTTATTTGAGACTCCAGTTCTGTAATAATTATAGTTTAAATTTCTTTTATGGACCTTAATGTTGTTATCTTTTATTTTAAGTTCTCTGTTACATTGATAATTATTGTAATACGGGTGTAAATTATTAAATACGAAAAATTTTAGATTTACAGCAATCTATAAGTAAATTTATAACAGAAAAGTTAAACTGTAAATCGTGTAGGACAGTTTGATGTTTGAAGATCGCTTATTTTAAAAGATATACTCATACAAATGTCTCACTTGGTATCATACCAGTTGTGATAAACCTAGTGCAAGATTTGTAGGTTAATGTAAATATTCTTTTATTCGATTTTGACGATGTATAGTGCCTTCATCAATCCCTTAGCAACCACCATAAGTAATTGTTTATGTGGAAGGAAAATAATATATTACGTAACAAGACCTGAAAGAGGCATATTACGCACGAGGTGAAAATTGACGCATAACCGCATAGCGCCGAGTGCGTAATTCCCACAGTTGCGAAATTGCTTTATAGCTGTAGTTGCGTATTATGATTTTTTGCGACCACTGTCATTGGGTTAACTAAAAAATAATGTTTTATTAATCGCCAAGTCGGTACTGTCGCAGCACCTTAAAAACGAAGCGGCTGCAGTAACAGCCGTTCCTCCCTGTATGGTTTCGTACAAACAAAAACTGTAAAAATATACGTATTTATAGTAACCAAAACCTAAAACCATTGTTGCTGCTAACATAATAAGTCATTAAATCTTCAATGGTGCGATAGATTCGCCTGACACACGAATTTGCGTGAGAACAAGCTTACACAGATTGTGAGTTGTACAATTTTTACAAATCAATTAGTGAGTTAATAGTAGATTATTTTACAAGTCAAATAAAGCGAATTTTTCCAACACGTGTAAATGTTTAATTTTCGATTGAGAGCAGAGAAACAAGCAGATTAATTGAACGAGCCTGGAAAAACAACGTATCAAATGTGTTATCGCAAATTCGTTTAAATTCGGGGTAACTGGCAATCCTTTTAGTCAAAACATACTTGTATACGGAATTAAAGCTACTGTTGCGAGATTAATAACACTTAAGTATAAATATTTTCATTATTTTCTGCGTTACAGAACAACTTACTTATTAACTTACTTATTAACTAACTAATTTCTAAGTCCAGTTTGACCAAGAAAACTCGGTAGGCGTTCTCAAATTTTCAAATAAACCTATCAGAACAGTTCTAATTTTGGACTCTGTCACGTACAGATGTACGTGACAATTAATAATAGCTCTATGAATTCGACAAATTTGAAGGATTCACTTTTTTTTAGTCATTTTATTTGTCGGTTCAGCATCAATCCTCTACACAACAATGGTAACAGAGGCAATATGTGACATTTTAGTTACATGTGCGATTTATTACCAAATTAGCACAAAGTTAATACACTAAAAGTTTTTATTACAAAATAGTGTTCTATTTTAGTTGCTGTCACTAACTGTAGTCTTCTGCCTATAAGAGGCAGAGTTGTGGTAATATTTTTGTTTTAAAACTCGTCATTGTTCGTTGCCCTATATTAAAGAATATTACGCCAGGACAATTTTGAAGTTTTGCAAAATAGTTCCTAACACTCATATGATTAAACTCTTTTATTGTAAGCACTGAAGCTCTTCGTGTAGCTATCCGTTTCGTACAAACCACGGTGCATTGCATATT
>CALNHX010005479.1:0-106201 GCA_940337035.1 Agriotes lineatus
AACAATTTTGTCATTTATTTAGGACCGTAGAAAAAATGTTGTATGTATTTCGAGTGTAAAGAGCCATTTTGGTATTCGGTTGCTTTTTCGCGCCTCGCTACCGCTCGGCACGAAACTCGCATCCTCATACCAAAATGGCTCTCTTTACACACTAAATACATAAATATCTATTATCTACGATAGTGTGTAAAATTGCCTTTTAGTTGGCAGTTTTCAGTTCGTAAAACGACTGTTTAATAACATGTTTTCATTAGTTTACGTCGCCAGTACCAACGTGTTTTAAAATTTTTAAAACACACAAAATTACGACCGGTTGCTGGTTCCTAATTTACATTTTTTTTTAATATTTACCGTCTTTTATAGATTCTATCGTAGATAAAATATTGTACGATAGACATGCGTAAAGCATCTTTAGTCACTCGCGGGGCTTAAAACGCTCGCTCACTCGCGTTTTAACTCTACCCCACTCGTGCCTAAAGAGTAGCTTTACGCACTTGTATCGTAAATTACTATTAAAACGATTTGTTCTTTGGGGAGCTTTTACATTGCCTAAACTAAGTAACTTTGCATTTTCCTTACATATACATATGTATATGTATTTATATTTTTAAAGTCACATCAATTTTTTCTATTACAATCCCGCCTTAAGTTTAGTACATAAGCTGACATTAACATCCCAACCCTGCTAGTGGCCCCTACCATTCTGCGAACAAGTGAAGCGCGGCAATGACCTTAATGCACGAAATATTATTGATGTTAGAGAAAAATACAATCCGACACTCTATTTACTTGCTAATTTACAATTTTACAAAGGGCCAGAATAAAAAAAATCACATTTACCTTATTTAAAAATTGAGAAAATAAGGTAATCTCCCCTCACAACCGCATCCCGAACTCTCTTACAAAATATAATCAACCAGTAGAAAGTCTGCAATCAGCAAATTTCACAAAAATATTGATTTTAAGGTTTTTCTTATAATTATTTTGTTTTCCCCATTTTGCAACCCCCAAATCCACATGGGTCGCAAAATTTTTACATCCCGAACTCCCTTAAAAATATAATTGATCAGTAGAAAGCCTCCAAACAACAAATTTTAAACAAATATTAATTTTAAAGCTTTTCTAATAATTATAACGGTTTTCCCCATTTTGCAACCCCCAAATCCACATTGGCCGCAAAATTCCCACATTTCGAATTCTCTTAAAAAATACAATCGACCAGCAAGAAATCTCCAAACAGCGAATTTCACACAGATATTGCTTTTAAGGTTTATCTGATAATTATAACATTTTCCCCATTTTCCAACCTCAAATTCAACTAGACCGCAAAATTCCCACATCCCAAATTCACTTAAAAATACAATTGACCAGTAGAAAGTCTCCAAACAACAAATTTTTTTTATTATTAATTTTAAAAGTCCGTCTGGGAAGTATAACGGTATTCCCCATTTCAATTCTAAATGGGCTACAAAATTCCCACATCCCGAATTACCTTAAAAAATAAAATCCACCAGTAGAAAGTCGCGAATCAGCGAATTTCACACAAATATTAATTTTAAAATTTTTCTGATAATTATGTTTTCCCCATGTTGCAACCCCCCAAATTCACCTGGGCTGAAAAATTCCCAAATTCCAAATTTCCGTAAAAAATACAATCGACCAGTAGAAATTCTCGAAACAGCAAATTTCATACAAATATTGACTGTAATGTTTTTCCGATAATTATAACGTTTTCCCCATTTCGCAACCCCCAAATCCACATGGGTCGCAAAATTCCCATATCCCGAGTTCTCTTAAAATATACAATTGACCAGTAGAAAGTCTTCAAATAGCGAATTTTACACAAATATTAATTTTAACATTTTTCTGATAATTATAAAGGTTTTCCCATTTTCCAACCCCAAATTCACCTGAGCCGCAAAATCTTTAAAAACCTACAGATTCATCCACATACTTCCAAAAACAACATTCGGCATTTTTTGTTTCCCCCTGTTTATACAAACATCCAATTCTCTACAAACGCACCTCAGCTCTCTACCCCTGTACAGTGAGGCGTTGGTTCATCCTCTTTCCAACTAGCCCAAAATCAGATTTGGATCTTTCAAAAAGTATTCGATGTAACAGCACCGAACGTTTTCATGTCCAAAAAATCGTTTTAACCCCCGTATTTTAACCCCCTCGAATCGTACATTTTCACAACCTCCCGAGAAAGTTTGCCCTTGACGGGATATTCAAAATGACACCAACACCATTCACCTGAAATACGTACAACTCGCAAAAATTCTCTAAAACTGCGCATTTTCCAAGCGTCACACAAATCGCTAAAAGAGAACCGTACTAGAGCCACATCTCCAATTCGTTAAACATTTTCAATCATATAAATAAAGGAGAACGATCCAAACGTGTGTGTCACGACAATTGCAGACGCGATGTCCCCATTTGCGTTTACATGCATTTCACCGTCGGCGTCGCCTCGATTTCGCGACTGGGGCGAAGCCCCGAGTGTCCCCCTGGAGAGGGGCGGAGCCCCCAAGGCCCCTTGAAGAAGAGCGGAGCCCTGATGGCCCCCTTGGAGAGGGGCGAAGCCCCGTGAGCCCCCTTGGAGAGGGACGAAGCTCCGGGGCTCCCTTGGAGAGGGGCGGAGATCCGTGAGCCCCCTTGGAGAGGGGAAAAGCCCCGGGGCCCCCTTGGAGAGGGGCGAAGTCCCGAAAGCCCCCTTAAAGAGAAGCGGAGTCCCAAGGGCCCCTTGGAGAGGCGCGAAGTCCCAAGGGCCCCCTTGGAGAGGGGCGAAGTCCCGAAGGCCCCCTTGAAGAGAAGCGGAGTCCCAAGGGCCCCTTGGAGAAGGGCGAAGTCCCGGGGACCCCCTTGGAGAGGTGCCAAGCGCCAAGGGCCCTCTTGGAGAAAGGCGAAGCCCCGAGCGCCCCCTTGGAGAGGGGCCGAGTCCCGAGGGCCCCCTTGGAGAAGGGCGAAGCCCTGTGAGCCCCCTTGGAGAGGGACGAAGCTCCGGGGCCCCCTTGGAGAGGGGCGGAGCCCCGTGAGTCCCCTTGGAGAGGGGCGAAGCCCCGGGGCCCCCTTGGAGAGGGGCGAAGTCCCGAAGGCCCCCTTAAAGAGAAGCGGAGTCCCAAGGGCCCCTTGGAGAGGGGCGAAGTCCCAAGGGCCCCCTTGGAGAGGGGCGAAGTCCCGAAGGCCCCCTTGAAGAGAAGCGGAGTCCCGGGGGCCCCCTTGGAGAGGTGCCAAGCGCCAAGGGCCCCCTTGGAGAAGGGCGAAGCCCCGAGCGCCCCCTTCGAAAGGGGCGGAGTCCGAAGGGCCCCCTTGGAGAGGGGCGAAGTCCCGAGGACCCCGTTGAAGAGAAGCGGAGTCCCGAAGGCCCCCTTGAAGAGAAGCGGAGTCCCAAGGGCCCCTTTGGAATGGGGCGGAGTCCCCGAAACCCCAAAGGCCCCCTTAGAGAGGGGCGGAACCCCTGAAGCCCCGTGGGCCCCTTTAGAGAAGGTTGAAACCCCTGGAGCCCAGTAAACCCCCTTGGAGAGGGGCGGTTTTCCGAGGGCCTCCTTGGAGAGGGTCGAAGCCCCGGGGGCTTCCTTCTTTGGTCTAAGCCTAAAACTGGTGGTAAATTGAATAGAATAGACCGCGCAATAGCGCGCGCAGCCCCGTTTATATATATATATATATATACTAGCAGTCCAGTGAGACAAATGTCTCATTTAATAAAACAAAAAAGACCGTTTTGCAAATAGAACGCGTATTCACCACACGTACGTATATGACGTCATTGTTGGTAGGAAACTACCAGTCACATTCGCCTTGATAAAATCTGCCTAGAATCTAACCTAAAAAGTTAGGATTATAATTAAGATAATAATTAGTGTTAGAGACTGAAATTCGGTTCCTGACATGACATGACCATTCCAAACATATAACTTTAATAACTTTTTTCTCTATCTCTTACGGTTTGGCTGCTGAAACAGCGTCCCAGACAGACAAAACAGCGTCCCGGACAGACACGTCTATTAGATAAAGAATTTCCCAAAACCGAGAGTAGAAATCAGTATGTTGCTGAAATTGTGATCGAAATAACATATTTTCTCCCTAAAGAGATAATATTCATATTATCTCATTATGAATATTATCTCTTTAGGGAGTTTTTATTGCAAACAATATACAGGGTGTTCAAAAAATGGGACAATATTTGGGGGCTAATAGTAGTCAATAAGATGATAAAGAAATCACTGTAAACATAGATCCAAAAATCCGTGTTGAGGGAACTGAAAAGAATAATAAAAACTCGTATTTTATTTAATTAAACTAATATAGATAAAGCAAATTTGGCATATAAAGGGCCGGTTGCAGAAAGCAATGTTAAGTCTGGTGTTAGCTAACGTCGCGTCAAAGTGAACAAAATCGCATCAAATTTTGTTTACTAATGTATTAGTTACCATAAGCATTTGAGATTTGATTCGTTTTTGTTCACTTTGACGTCGCGTTAGCTAACACCAGACTTAACATTGCTTTCTGCAACCGGCCCAAAGTGTGTCCTAGGATTGATGTTACAAGAGATAAGATGGACTAAAAATGTTTGAATTTTATTTTAAGGTTCAGGCATTCGGTCCTGCTTGGTTTGAAAAGAATTTTAAGAATATTTTCAGTTTTTAAAAAGCAACTAGGCATTGACAGGGAAGCGAAAACTATTTTATTTTCAGGTAAACTACCCTTTTTGTTTATGATACGCCAAAATTATATTAAGAAATGTTATTTAGAATGCTAAATTATGGCACTATACGAAATTTCAGAAAGATCTGTGCACTTAGATGAAACCGTTATTTTTAAGATTAAACGATATAAATGGATTTATTAAAAACTAGCAAGATGCCCGTTCTTCGTACGGGCAACAAATGTTTGTTCTTCTAAATCTCAAATGAATTTTAGGGCGCCCCCCTCCTCTTCACTCAATACGCTAAACTGACAAACGCCGCAAAGTAATATTGTAGGAAAAAAGGAAACAAAATTCTTCCGAAAAAATTCCTCCACAACTCTTTTATGCTCCACGTACCCCTTGGAAATGTGTACGTAATTGTCGTTGCCCTTCTATATACTGATAAAACTATAGTATTAGTATAACAATGAGATAAAATTGAAATATATATGTACAAACTAAATGTTGTATTCATAAATTATAGCAGGATACCCATTTCCACCACTTGGAGGTGGAATTTCAGAAATCCTATTTATTCTAAGAGATATTGAGTAATTCGTGAAAACACAGTTTACTCCTTTTTGCCCCTTATGAGTGGAATTTTGTAAAATTCTTTCAGTCCATATTATCCTAAAATAAACCCACAGCGAAAAAAATAAATAAATTTAACACCCTACCCCTTTTCAGTTTTCCCTTTTTACCCTTAAACCACTTTTAAAATATTTTAAGAATGTTCTAACTTAATAAACATAGGAGATACGAACGGTTCTTTAATTCACCCCGAATCCAGATTTTGTGAATTTAGGGGTTGATTTGGGAAAATCCTGAGACTTGTTTGTAGACATTTGTATTGGATAACTATGCAAGCAAACAACCAAGCCAATATCTTATCGGCTTAAGAGATATTGAGGAATTCGTGAAAACATAGTTTACCACTTTTCACCCCCTTAGGGGTAACATTTTAAAATCCCTTAAACCGCTTTTTAAATATTTTAAGAATACATTTATATGCCAAAAAAGAATGCTCTGTCTCAATAAACGTAGGAGATACTAATTGTTCTTTAATTCACCCCGAATACAGATTTGCATTTTTAGGGGTTGATTAGGGCAAAATCCTGAAATACGTTTTTAGACACTTGTATTGGATACCTCTGCAAGCAAACACAGTCGATATCTTATTGGGTCTAAGAAATATTGAGGGATTCGTGAAAATACAGTTTACCTCTTTTTACCCCCTTAGGGGCAAAATTGTAAAATCTTTTAAACCACTTTCGAAATATTTTAAGAATACATTTATATGCCAAAAAAAGGAATGTTCTAACTCAATAAACCTAGGAGTTACAAAAGGTTCTTGAATTCACCTCAAATCCAGAGTTGCACCTTTAGGAGTCGATTAGAACAAAATCCTGAAATGTGTTTTTAGATACTTCTATTGGACACCTATGCAAGCAAACATCAAGTCGATATCTTATCGGATCTAAGAGATATTCAGGAATTCGTGAAAACACAGTTTACCCCTTTTCACCCCCTTAGAGTTAACATTTTCAAATTCCCTTAAACCCCTTTCTAAATATTTTAAAAGTACATGTATATACCAAAAAAGAGTGTTTTAACTCAATAAACATAGGAGATACGAAGCGTTCTTTAATTCATCCCCAATCCAAATTTGCACCTTTAGGGGTTGATTAGGGCAAAATCCTAAAACATGTTTTTAGGTATTTGCATTGATAATCTTTGCAAGCAAACACCAAATCGATATCTTATCGGGTGAAAGAGATATTGAAGAATTTGTGAAAACACATTTTACCTCCTTTCACCGAATTTCAAAAAATCCTTTCTTAGCACTACCTTACGTAACAAATTGAACCTTCCACCCAAATTTCAAGTTTTTAGTATCAGTGGTTTCGGCTCTGTGTTGATTAGCCATATATATATATGTATATAGATGATGGTCTAATCTAAGCAGGTAGTGCTTTCTGAAATTTTGTATAGGGCCATAATTTCTCATTCTGAACAACTTTTCTTAATAAAATTTTGCCGTATCATGAACAAAAAAGGTAGTTTACCAGAAAATAAAATACAATTTATATTGTTTTATCTAAAAAATAATGGTGTTTTCTAAGTCGACAGATCTTTCCGAAATTCTACACAGGGCCATAATGTCTCATTCTGAACAACTTTTCTTAATAAAATGTTGCCATATTCTAAACGAAAAGAGTACTCTACCTGAAAATAAAACAGTTTTCGCTTCCATGTCAAGGCCTACTTGTTTTTCAAAAACTGAAAATTTCTTAAAATTCTTTTCAAACCAAGCAGGACCGAATCCCAGAACCTTAAAATAAAATTCAAAAATTTTTAGTCCATCTCACCTCTTGTAACATCAATCCTGGGACACATTGTATATGCTACTTTTGATGTTCAATTATATGATGTTGGTTGCACATGGGCATGCTCCAAGGACTGGTCAAACAGTTTAGAGAGTTGAGCAACGTTTGCAGCGGTCGGCATTCCGACAGGCGTCCGTCTAATAGTGGTAGTAAATTCGCAGCCAGCCGTGCTTCGGAGAGCACGTTAAGCCGTCGGTCGTCAAAAGCGCTCGCGCTACCTAAAAATTCTGATACCAAGCTTCCTACCACAAGCCATACGATACAGGAATTATATGATCTTGAAAAAAGTTGGTATAAGGTTCAGAAGAGGCAGTTTAACCACAACGTGATCATTATATTGCTGTCAGTGGTCTAATAAAATTACCCAGTATGCGTTATAAGTAAATCTACAGCCCCATTACCCGAATTAGATCTTCGTTTTAGATACTTGGTACCGATATCTGCCCAAAACGCGTAAAGGGAAAATGAAAGCGTTCGGTATTACTACCATATTCATTTCGCATTTTCATAGTTAAAGAAAACTGTGCATAAAGCTAACACAAATATACAAATTCTGGTGTGATACACGCACACAACTAACTTGCTGTTACAGTGATTTTATAATTACCCAAAAACTTGGTTTTTAATTTTTAAGCATTTGTCAAATTTTTCAAAAGTTAGAAATTCTACAGAAACTGTACAAAGTAGAGCGTTAGTTAAAGAGACAAATTTTCTCTAAACTTTTAAGCAGAATTAAAAAATGTAATAATATACCGGGTATTCTATTTAAAATAGGAGTTAATAAAAAACAAAATAACCCAGTTTACTTTACTCTAAAATGTGAAGATCTGTTGAAAACTCAATTTAGAATTTTTGGGGTGAATCCAATTCTTCTTTTATTGTAAAAGGAAGTAAAAATCGGCAAATGACTAGGAATTTTCCTCGCAAGCGGAAGTTTTGAAACTACACATTTCGCAAATATCAAAGAAAAACAAGAGTGTTCAAAATGTTGTACAAAGTAGGTACAAATAGCTTAACGTTGCTAATAATACTGAAAAATTGAAAGCAAATACTGAGTATACATTAATTTGAAAATTTAAAAAAAGATGCTGACGGTGGGGTCCGAACTCAAGCTATATATTTTTGTTCCATTTGCGAAGTTGATCCTGTATCTGTTGGGTCTCAGTTTCGTCAAAAATAAAACCTGAGCTATATGCAAATTACTACTTCTGTTTTGCCTCAGGTAAAGCGAAAATAGACAACATTTATTTTTTTAAGATGCCTACTCTATATATATTTTACCGAAAGTATGTTCGGTTTCTAGTCTAGTAGACATATAATCCGAATGTAAAATATTGTTTTCTTACAACAAATAGTTTTTGAGTTATACCGACGGAGAGACGTACAGACGTACAGACAGACGGACAAACAAACAGACGAAATTACAAAAATATGCTTTTCGTTAGGGGCCCTGAAACGAGAAGATCTAAAGAAATATTGGAAGGTGTTTGTTTCACGATTAAAATACTTCGTTAGTCTTTTAGACGAGTAATGTAAAAAAGCGTGTATTGCCAGAGCAAAATATTTTTATTAAATTTTCAACAGAAATTTAGATATATACTTTACCTGGAATTTATTGCTGAAGAAATAATCCATTTAGCAACCAGCCCTTTACGAATTTAGAGAACAGGGTTGACAGAGATCAAGATACAGCTTCACTACTTCGCTGGTTACGTTAGCATACTTGCGTTTCACTTCAAGGCAGTTCGTTTCAGGTTGTGGGTGAATCCTACAACAACTTGTGGGTAATATGGTATGTTTAGAATACGAATGCGGATTGTGGAGCTCTAAATGCACCTATATCGCGTTCTGCTGTTATTCGGCCACTGACCGGAATTTAATGCTCACAACACATTGTGGTTAAAATGCAAGCTTTACGGCGCAGTCTAGGTATTTCTTTTGGTCATTGGCCGTTTTCAGCCATTGAGTGTAACATACAACTACATTGCGGGAGAGAAAGCCATTTTTCCCTCGGCATATTTGTGACATGTGGCAAGACAAAACATATCTTGCAGTGGAGACCGAGGCTACACAAACGCAGTATAGGACTACCACAAAGACGATGGACTGATGAGATCACAGAAAGAGCTGGAAAAAACTGGCAACGTGTGGCACAAGATATGAAAGAGTGAAAACAAAGAGGGGAGGCCTACATCCAGGAGTGGATAAGAAAGGGCTGTTAAAGCAGAAGAACAAAATATTTGTGACCTCGGTCTTCGACATTGGGATTGAATCTTACACCTTGGGAAAAATCGTGCTTTTCTGTTCCATGCTATATAATGTAGTACTATTACATAGTTCCTTTAAAAAATAAGATCAGATAGCTGTAGAGTTACTTTGAGGTATTCTTCCACTTCCTCATTCGATTTAAGGGGCGTAAAGACTTCTGAGAGATGTTATGTAAAAACTTGTAACCTTTCTATTTCTGATTTATGCCAGTACCCTGATTGCTTCATTATGTAACCGTGGAGTACGTGATTAATCATTTGGTTGTCTTCCATAGGTACTGATCATATCTTGAAACATTATCTATATAATTTCGAACTTCGTTATCTTCGTTTTAGTTTGTTGAACAGGTGATTGCATCTTGTTTTGTGATAGCATTATAAGCATAATAATCCTTGTTGGGCATTTTGTTGTATTTATAATGGAATATTTATATACCTAGCGTTATCGTCCTGATTTTGTGGATAGAGTAGCAGTCCATGCTGCTCCTTAAACAGTTATTATTCGGCTATTTTTAGCTTCCTCCAATTCTGTAGGTTCTTTAATATTTTAACTGCAACTTATTATTATGTGTTCCTGGAATTATGTCCTAGTCAGTACTTTTATTAAAAAGTGTTAGAGGGTCTTCTTAAATAAGTTGAACTAATTTTAGGAATCTGATCTAATGATAGCTCACGGCTGGATTCAATATTTACATAATTATCTAAAGCAACATTCGTAAGACGCGAATTTAGTAAGTCGGTCTATACGTTAGTTTACCAGTAGAGTTGTATGAGTATGTTTTTCAAGAATGGCCTGAAGTTCTTTTCCTCTGGATTTTATTAGTGTGAATCTCAGATGTGTGAACTTCGCTTTGTAAACCCCTGCAGCTATAAATCACGGTCCTAGTGACCAGCGAAGTGAGTTTTCTTCGACGATTCTGCGTCTAAGTGGACAGACAATAGGCAACAGTAATTGTTAGACAACAATATAGCTTCCCCAATTGCATTGAGGTTGCTGGAAAATTATCTCTGATATCTAGATAATTCCTTATGGATAACAGTTGTGCACTGGACAAGATCATTTCGTTTTAGTCGAGATTTGACATTGATGCTCATATTCAACCAATATTTTAGTTGTATATTGATTTATTCTGGTCTGGTGGATCGCAACTTATTAAAATAGTGGTACTGGTATTTAATCAGCCTGCTTTCTGTTTAGATAACTACTTCTTCAGTTTGTTTATCTTTGTTAGATTGAATGCAAAATCAATTAGACTTATTAGCAGAGTGTACTTCCGAAATGACTGGCCTGAATTTGGGTTACTTTGATGTAATCGAGTCAGGCGTTTGCCATTTACTTTTTCTTTGCTTAGATGTATTAGGAACAAACCAGGAGGGAATTTGGAATGAATGTCCACTGTTTAGAATTTGCTGATATTGCGTTTGTAGATTTAATCACTAAGGCTGTCATTTATAATATACATTGCATAGTAGTTTGGCATTGGATTGAAGTTGTAGCTGGGCAGCATGCCACCTCTAAATGCGGGGCTAAACCAGCTGACTGCGACATGCTAGGGTAATATTTTAATATATTGTCGCAGTATCGTCACTCATACGCGTCTGGTTCGATTGAGTTTTCTATAATTACTAATCAAATCATGGTTGTTTTTTTTTCTTGATGTTATCTATAACAATTTCCATTGATAAGGATTTTATTCTTTAATCCGTTTGTTTAACCTTTGTAAACTCAATGCACCTTCATTTTTAATGAGATTTGATGGAATTCTTCCAGGACCTTGTGACTTGTCATCTGTTAATAATCTAATAGCCTCTTTTACTTCTTTTCAATTATTTTGAACATTATAACATTTTTATCTTTTCCATATAATAGTGAGAACCAGAGAGTGTAAATATGCAGACATAATATGTAGATACTTAAATTGAAAAGAATCTGTAATTCGTTCAGCTACCTCTGCCATTATTTAATTTTTAAGTTTTTGTTGATAATTCGCTGTAATACTTCATGAAATATTAAATCTTCATATATTTTTGGATCAAAATGGGCTGGTGTAATACCTTAAGCATAGCGTGAAAGCATTAAATGAGTTTTGTGAGAATAATTACTGAAAAGAACTAACAAAGTAGTCCATGGTAAATAAAATATGTGTATAACATTCAATACTGTGTTCAACAATAATTGTATGTGGTATGCATAATTTACTTTTACAAGTAATGTAAATATGATCCCTATGTGGAAGAAATAATGTGTGAAGGGTTTATATAATTAACGCCGACATAGGATTAAAGCTAATGCACGTTCAATTTAATTTAAGCCGATCGGGGCATTTTACCTGCCATTCACTCTGTCAATTGTTAAAAAAACAAAGACCAATTACAAACAATGTACCTATAATGGCACGCAGTAATAAAGCAAGTGGTTTCCACTTAAATTAAGTAATTACTCTTAGAAATAATGATCAGCTATTTTTAATAAAGCAATTGGGACTAAATTACACACCAGCATGAAACTCTTGCCTTAATCATTCTTTACCAATAGTGCCTTGTTTTGATGCTTTATCAAGTAAATAGCTAATAAATCGTGTGATCGCGGCATTACCGAAGCAGTGATTAACCAAATTCATTTTTGACTACCACGATAACACCTGCATTGGTTGATGTATGATTGATTTACATTGCCCTATTTCTTCCTTTACTTACTTTAACCAGATTTGTTATTATTATGTTTAAAGGCAAGATGAATGTAGAGGTCAATATGCCTTAGAAATAAATTATCATTTATTTACAAACTAGTACTAACAGTATATACATCAAGTTACTAATTTAATTTCAACAGACATATTAGAATTCTATCTTCATTGAAACTTACTTAATTATCAGCAAAGTCTGACATCAGCTATGTTGTAAAACCTTCCTTTTTCCTTTCCCACTTGCTTCTAATAACATTATAGCCTGACTAAAGTTAGTAGTCTACCCTTATACGGAAATACAATTACAGCATATCTATTAAACTTAACCGATGTTGAAGTATACTGTTTATATGTATGTAGAAAATAATATTTCATTCCATGGTGGACCATACTCCTGCTTATCCACTGATTGCCTGCGTAACTTATTAATAGCAATTATTCAAATTTAACCTTCACTAGTATCTGCTATAGTACACATTTGCATGTTAAATTGGTCAGCGAAGCTCAAATTGCTTTTAGGTACAGCAAATTCAAAATCTAAGACTATTTGATAAAATGAAAAGTTTGACAGATTAATTTACCGAAAGACAAGTCGGGCGCCTCCTTGAGATAAAAGCAACTTTTAAATTAGTACTCACTTTAATGAACTAATCTGACACGCTATTATTAGAATATAAAAAGTACATTAACTTGATTGTAATAACGACAACTCTGTTTGGCCAAGAAATATAATAAACCCGCTCTTTTGGGTAAGGGCAGATTTGCTAGCGGTTGAAAATCCATGAAAATAAGAGGAAAGCGATAATTTATTTCATGTTTTAATAATAAAAAAAAAATATCTAACTGTCCGTAATTGGGGCGACATTTACCTAATTCCGGACACTATCGGTTTATATGAATTTTAACGTTACACGTGCCATTTCGGATACTTAGGGTTATGTATCTGTAATTACGGACACTCTAAAGTAGTGATGGGCTTATTCGAATGAAAAATAACCGGTTATCCGGTTATTGAAATAACCTATGTAACTCGATTTTCGTTCCAACTATCCGAATGAAAAATAACCTCATGCTGATACGTACTAAGCTTTGAATTTAAAACCTCTATTCAAAGGTACTACGTGCCATATCTCAGCGACCTACGCAGTGCTCAAAATTCTGTAAATATAAATACGTCATAACTCATAAACAAAGCAGGTTGTACTGAAAACACCATTTGATTATCGCGTACCTACCTCCTATTATAAAAAATGTCAAATTCTGGGAACCTGAAACCTGCAAACACATCAAGCTATAAAACAATTTTTTATTTGCTTACATCTCCAAAGGTCCAAAACAAGAGGCGGCGCCTTTAACCCGCCCGATCGATAAAGATAAACGTTTTACAACTGTTTTTATTGCGATTAGCAAGCAGTCCGGCATATTTCTTTCTTTCTACACTTCTTAATAAATACCCCTTAATTTCCAATACATAACACATAATGTACGGTCGGCGCCTTAGAAATCGGGCACTACACACTATTATGATATATCTTGCATGTATTTTTTAAGCGTATAAACTGGGTTTTTACAGTTATTATATGGTTTTAATTGTTACGTCAGATTGTTTATTGTTTGTCAATTATGAAATGCCATCTCACATTAATGAAGTAACCGGAGCAAGAATACCCCAAAAACTAGAAGAACATATTACGTGTCCCGATTTCTAAGACGCCGACCGTACATATTATGTTTTGGTTCCTCTGCTATCTGCAAGTTACGATGTCGATGCAGATGACGGTGAACCGATGTCGATGCAGATGACGGTGAACCGATGTCGATGCAGATGACGCTGAACCGCCAACCGGCTGACTTAATCGAAACGAATCGAGAGTCAAAATGTATTCGAATGATTATTCAAATAATCATTCGCTTATTAATATCATTCGAATGCAAATAATTCGGTTATGAAAATTGTCCGGTTATGCCCATCACTACTCTAAAGGTTTAAAAAAAAATCCGCAGATTTTACACGTAGGTATACATAGATATTTATGAATGACCATATTTTCATTTTCATAGATATACTTTCATGCCACACATTAAGGCACTTGGTTACATTTTGATTAATATAATAACTTAAAACAGTACTCTTTACATACATAAGTAGGTAATATAAACATTTGAAGAGATGTAGAAGCTCAAATAAAAAATACCTAACAATAATCCTGTCTAAATATCTCTTTATGACATATTTAACATGAGCGGGTGTATCCCCAATTATTCGGAATTGTTAGACAAGTAACGATATCGTTTTCGCCACGGTTCGAAAATACTTTAGGCCGACCAGCTTTTTCCGAAAAATACTTCCCCCTAAATTTATCATGCAATGTAGATTTTGCAATGCCGTATTTTTCAGCGGCTTCTCGAACGGACAATTTATCCGTAACGACATCCCGCAAAGCCCTCTCAAGGTCATGTTTGTTTAGTTTCCGGTACTTCCCCTTTTTCGAGGCGCCATTAATACAGATCTGTAAATGGCACACCACGACATTTAAAAACGGCTTGTCCGGAATTACAGCCAAAACGGTGGAAATTTGTAAACAATTAAAATTAACCCTTATAAATTGATGTTGTCGTTAATATACTATTGAATTACTTTCCTACCACTGTATCCTAGCTATATTATCAACTCTCAGTCAAACATTATAGATAGATTACGCTTACCAGAAAGAAGTTTAAACAGATTCACTTTAACGCATAAACGCACATGTGACGACATTCAGCCATTACTGCACGGGAAACCGACTAATCGCAGTAGTAGTGGTATTTGTAGCAAAGTGTAACCTTCTATTAGTCCAGAGAAATTAGACATTACTCTTCGGAAAAATTCCCGGAAAGCTGGAATGGCGTTAAAAATTTAAAGGGGGGGGGGGCAAAAATGACCAAAAACGGTATTTCGTGAATATCTCGTTAACGGTCACTTTTACAGAAAAAATATTGATTATCAAATTTGTAGCTTATGAAATTTCTAACAATAAAGATATCATGACTTTTATTCGTAAAAGTAACCGTTTTGGAGATAATTCGATTTACAGAGTTGTAACGAATAAATGCACTCCTGAATGGCATGTATATCTCATTGGAGTTGCGACTTGAAATATTCCAGAATTTCCTTGTTTCAGAGCCCATAAAAATAGAAAGAAACACATATCTAATACACTGTAGTCTAGATAGAGAAGGAATATGCTCCGAAAAGTTCCCCGCCGTTGTCATAAAACCTCAAGGGACATCTGCTTGCTATTCGTGTAGGAGCATAATAGTATATTATGTTATTAGGAGCAATAATTATACTTTATTTGGCATGGCTGGACTGTTTATCTGCCGAGCTTGCGAGGCAGATAATTACAGCCGAGCCACATAAAGATACTTTTGTTCTGAATAACATATAGTATTTTGTCTTCAAACGTTTATAACAAATTATTTAAGAAATTTTAAGAAACCTGGAATTATTTTAAGGTAGAGGATTGAGTAGACTGATAAATGTAGGGTGCTTTGGAGAGCGTCACTATGACTACACTATAAACAACGTTGTGAATAAAATCCGAAAAAAATACTTTATCTCGTCAGTCTTGCTTAAATGTAACCCCCGATATAAATGACGTCGATACTTGCGACTCCACTGAAGATGTAGATCCATCACGTTTCCTGACTGAATCTATGGAAATAGAGAAGGCAGCAGAAGAACAACAAGAAGAAGAAGAAGATGATGAAGAGGAAAGCATAGCGATTGAAATAGAGTCTGAAGATGAATATTAATAACGTCTGTTTTGAACCCAAAATTGATTAATGGACAAGTTCATAATAATTTTTTTTTAAATAAACATTTTTCATACAAAAATAAACGTGGAATATGCCTACTGGGGACACCTCTACCTCGAAGGTGGTGTGGAAAAGAGTGCACGTTTTAACTCTGTAAATCAAATTATCTCCAAAACGGTTACTTTTACGAATAAAAGTCATGATATTTTTATTGTTTGAAATTTCATAATCTACAAATTTTATAATCAATATTTTTTCTGTAAAAGTGACCGTTAACGAGATATTCACGAAATACCGTTTTTAGTGACCTTTACCACCCCTTAAAATTTTTAGCGGCACTCGGATCGATGAGGACTTTTGACATTTTGTGTAGAACCACAATATCAAGGCTCATACTAAAATCCAGCTTTCCGGGAATTTTTCCGAAGTGTTGCTTTTATTTTGTCTAATTTCTCTGGACTATATGCCAACATATCACCTTCCATTTCGAACTTACACTTTTAGATAATAGCAAAGAATATAGATAGGGGAAGAAGGACAGCCTATGGGTTATTAGCGTATTATTTAAAAGCTCCTCAGTTCTTGCCTGGCCCTCAAGCAGCCGCCGCCAGTACTAATGAACTTGTTCACGGCTGCGGTCGGACACGCATTTACAGATTCCTGTCGCATTTTTCCCAAGAACGCGTCTCAGCGTTGCCAAATTGCAAGGAAGTTACAGAGTTATGATTTTAACAGCTATTTGTATAAGAGCGAAATTGGCAATTTGATTTTGCGCTCAAAATATACACAAGATTTTATACAGAGTGGGGTCATTTTCGAGGTGCCACCATTGGCATCTCGGAAACGGTAAGAGATACAACTTCGGTCAAATGGGGAAATAGGTGCACATTTATGAGGCCAATTTATTGACGCTTCTGTCATTTTTTTCAACCATGCATTTTTCCGAAAAGCAGTTTATGAATTCAAGAAAAAATAGGCTGAGTCATAATGCTGTTCCCTTAAATTACAAAACTGCCATGCAGCCTGACCCCGCAACATCGCCAGTGTCGCCCAAAGAACTCGCATTGAAAAAAGAGATCATGCCAAGGGTCTATGGTAAAGCGACGTCTTGTTCGGGCTCTTTTCATTTGGATGAAGATCACATTGCTTCGCCTAAGCAATTAGATGCAGATACCATACCGGATTCGTCTATGATACAGGTTAGTTCCTTTAAAAATGCCCGTTCTGTATACAGTGTGGTGATAACGTCCCGCACAATATTCATTATTTTCTTATTTAATGTTTTTTTGGAAAACCCCGAAACACGTCATTTTATTTTTTAAAAAGACTCAATTTTCCCCCTTATTTTGATAGATCTCCTCACCAGTGAAATGATGATGTAAAAAAATTAGTGCCCCTCGTAGGTAACAATTGTTTTGAGAAAAATACACATGAAGTTCAAACAATTCAGAATTTATTTTTAATGAAAATAAGAGCTATGACAAAAACTACCTAATTTTGATTTTAAAACATTTACCACTGTTTCACAAATGTGTCAAAATCAACAATTTAACGTTTCTAAGGAAACAGATGTGGTGCGTTATTTTAATTTAAAAAAATTCTGCATCTTTTTAACTTTATGTGTATTTTTCTCAAAAAATTGTTATGTGGGGTACTAATTTTTTATACGACCATTTAACTGGCGAGATCTATCAACATAAGGGGGGAAAATGGGATTTTCATTTGAAAAAATTAATAATGACGTCATAGCGCAGAAACAAAAGCCTCCCTCCCCCTTCTATTTTTGAAAAATTAATTGTTTATTCTAATTGTCGTTACTATTTTGCTTCAAAGAATCAGAAAATAAAAAAATCGAATTTTTATGCCATACAAAATACGATTTTCAGGGACTTTTTACCTAACCATGTTAGGAGGCGGGATTTTACGATAGCGCTCAAGCAGCCGTTTTAGGAAAATAACCATACTGTTAAATGCAAAAGAAAATATGAACAATTTCCAGTATGGGAAAGTCTAGGGACGGTGCCATGTCCACTTTTTAAAGAATAAAATTGACGTGTCAGGGTTTTCCGAAAAAACATTAAATAACAAAATTATTAATTTTGGTGGAACTTTATCACCACACTGTATAATAAAATTTTTAAATTTTCCATCGATAGTAGGTTAACACGATGTCCGATTATAGGAGCTTAAATCTTATAGTTTCCCCAAATTTGTTGCTCGATCTTCGTGTAGGTACTAATTAAATAAGGTGTAATTAGTTAAAATTTCTTTTAAAGTTTTATTACTTAAATCAAAACTAAATCCCAAGCAGTAAGTATACAGGGTGATCAATTTTCACTTCTTTAGGCGTTTTTATTCAATAACACAAAATGAACAAAGGTTGGCAGTTTCATAAAATACAGAAAAATTATTGACGTTTTGAATTCTCTGATAAATTGTGTAGAAATATGTAGGCAAAACAATGAGCTTGTAAAGCATTTTAATGGAGCCTACAGCATGAAAATCTTTTCTGTTATTAGTATGTTTTATTTTTGAAAACCATATTTCAACAGGCCATGTTAGAAATGCCAACACCTACCAAAACAAGAAAGCGCCGTAGTTCTATTGTGCTACGTCAAAAAATTGCAAAACTGCGAAGACAAGTGGCGGCAAAAAATTTACAAATTTACCGTATGAAGAAGCAATGTGCACGAAAGGGGGCTAATTTAGATGTATTGGGCTTGAAACCAAAAACCGTTCGCGTCTTTGTAAATATGCAACTTTCTCACAAATCTAAACAACCTTGGACAGAAGCTGAAAAAGAATTGACCTTAAATATGTACCACAAATCTCCAGCCCTCTACTTTTTTATGAGAGAAAAATTAAAATTTACTATGCCCTCCAAATCTACAATAGTTTCATGGTTAAGGTTAAACCAACTTAATACAGGCACCAGTACGGAACTAATGAAAAAACTGGCTGTTAAAGTTAACAGCATGACCGATGATGAAAAACTGTGTCGTATTACTTGACGAAATGCATTTAAAGAAAGGTCTAGAATATAATCCACGCCAAGATATGATTGAAGGTTTCGAAGATTTAGGACATCTTGGACGGAAAAGCAAAATCGGTAGTCATGCACTAGTGTTTATGGCAAGAAGACTTATTCACAAATGGAAGATTCCTGTCAGCTTTTATGTTTCTTCAGGTACCATTAAACATGGAGAGCTATCTTCCCTCATTATTAAAAACATCGAAGAGTTACAAAGAATAGGACTTAAAGTGCGTGCTGTTACTAGTGACCAAGCTGCTACAAATAGAGCTGCATTTTTAAATCTAGGAGTTACTGCAGAACAGCCGTATTTTTTTGTCTGCGACGCAAAAATTTTTGCAATATATGACGTACCGCACTTGATAAAAAGCGTACGGAATAATCTCCTATCAAAGGATTTTTACGTGGAGGGCAAGCACTACAGTTTAACATGCTGGTTAAATTGCAGCATCCTACAGAGAGCTCCAACTGCGAAGTTGATGAAGATGCTGTTGTCAATATGGCGAATGTTGAATTGCCAGAAAAAGATGTCATGGGATATGTTGAGGACATACCATATACAGTTGCTGAACAAACTGAATTAGCAGAAGATGGTGATCTCAGTTTACTCAGTGAGGTAATAGAAGTTTCAACACAACCAAATCAAGAAGCCACATTAGAATCTTGTGCGACGGTATATGTAGCTGGTTATGTCATTCATAAAACGCTTTTACGTTTTAATTGTGATCAGTGTCAAAATATGTGCAGCCGTGACTCTGTAGTGCATCATAATGAACTGTTTTTACAGCAAAAAGGCTATGGTGCGGGCGACTGTGTTATTTACCTAAAAAAACCTTCAAGTATTTTAATAAAAATAGTTACGATGTTACTTGAACATTTTGAATATTATTTTAAAAATAGTAAGTCGTGTGTAAGTTTTAAGAAAACATTATTAGCATATAGTGTAAATAATATTAATAATAATAATAATATTGTCTTTATTTCTGCCACTTGTAAACGTACAAATTATCATGTAGATACGTAAATACATAGAACATAAATGTGCCTAAATAGACATTTTTTAATGCATCAAGTAAATGAGATATTCAAGGCGTACTGTTTTAGTAGCCGTACTCTATACGTATCAACTTCACAAGATACAATATTATTTTTGTTTTTATTTGCTTTTTAAAATATATCACTGTGAACTATATTAATCGTCAACATTACTTGAACAATAATTTCCTCTCGTATTAAAATGTTTAAATAAAATCCGTATATTGTTTATTAATGTTTTTTTTTCCATTATTTGTACATAGCTAATTCTATATTTATTATAGAATTTTGTGAGAATAAAGTGGGGACAATCCGTATTCCGTATAATCTTATGCTCATCGGTGAACTTTTTGTTGAAATTATATTAGAAACCTCTTATGTAATTTTTATAGGTACCTAGCTACCTATTAAATGTTTAAAAGTGTTGCATGTGAAACTTATAAAACCTTTATTTTATTGGTACGAGTTCATCCGATTGACAATAAATGTTTTAAATAATAACAAAACAAACAAAAGAATATACACCTATATTTAATATTCTTTGTAACAAACTTAACTTAGATGTAAGCAGAATCAAACTACTTAAATATTCTTTGGCAGAATACAAGTTTATTTCGGGTAGGTACAACCATTGTAAAACTATTGGAATTGTAGAGAGAAAGTTCTTGTAACACTGTTATAGCTCAAGAATGCTAATGACGCATTTACCTGAGGAATGCCACTGATAAGGTAATCGCTTTGACGCTATGAGCTTCCAGCGGCATTTTCGAACAAAATATGATATATTTAACCAAGTAAATAGTTATGCAACCCAAATCACAGCATATACTCTTTAGCCCATAAGGCTGTCCTTCTTCCCCTATCTATATTCTTTGATAATAGATGGCATATTTTTATATTACCGAAGGTAAAAGATGTCCGGAATAAGAGACACGTCCGTAATTATGGCAATCTACGGTACAAGATAAAACTGAGTTATTTAGGATTCTACAGGTTTTTTTTTAATTTGCCACCCAAATGAAATGCCTTTTCCCACTTATTTATGAGTTTCATCAGAAGCCTCGTCTGGTAATGAATCCCATCAATAGAACGATGTTACTGAATGCTGAATGTAAGTGTTCCCTAACACAACCAATAAAGTTAATAGAACTGACAACATGTTAATGATTTAAACGATTCAGCTTTCAACTGAAGGTTCATAAAGGTGTGTTATTAAATTTTACGTTAAACCAAAACAGCAATTCTATACTAATCTCTTCCCTCAATAAATCATAGACAAGAGGACTGAACTAAGAGACAGATAAAATTTCTACAGCCTCCATAGAAACTACAAAAGAAAAGTAGTTGTGTTTTTTAAAAACTATTCAACTCATCTTTCAAAATTAGACCAATAAAAATACAAAATTTGGCGACTAGGAGACAATAAAAATAAACTGTATCGACAATTTCTACAAGTGGTTTTAACTAACAATCTTTTAAACTAATTAAAAGTTACAACATATACTAGTAGCCACATTTGTTTATTAAAATAAAAGGTGCAAATATTAAAACTGGCGTTACTGCAGAGAAAAGCTTCTAAAAATAGTTGTAGTTTTTCTTATTTTTTTCTATAACTGTCTCACAATAATCTATTTGATATCATTTGAGTTGCTGTGTTCGGTAATATTCATTAATTGCTGCTCTCAAAATCTCGCTTTTGCCAGCCGAGAAACTTCAGAGGATCTAATTGATTGCAGATTTTTTTCTCTCAACGTCTAAACCCACTGTCTCCACAGCGGACTTGATCCACTCTCCGACCTGATCTACTCCAACTGGAGAATTCTTATATCAACAATTTGATGTATTCTAGTTGGGGTTGGGTATTAGAAACGTCCGCTCTGGTTTGATATTATTTCCCCTTTTGGAAGTAAGCCTGTGGTACAATCGAAGCAAATAAAAACTGACGATGCATAACATGATTATTAATGTTTTACGGCATTTAACCTTATAAGACATAGGCCAGGATTTTATTTATCCGATATAAGCCACTTGCTGTCTGTAAAGCATTGTGTACCTCCTTGTATCTTTTCCGTAAAGATGGGATTGTATTAAATACTTTGAGTTTCAATGCCAGAGTTATCAGTTTCAGGTTGAAAATAATGAACAACACTTAAAACGCCTTTTCCACTTTGCCATGTCAGTTTATAAGAAGCAATTGTAAAAAACTTTTTCTGGAACCTCTTTGAAGTATTGTCAAAACCACAGACCATTTTGTCGTATTCATTTATAATGAGCGCGGCAGCGCTGCTTTTCCGGCGTGCTTGTAATTGCTTTTATTTTTGCGTCTCTAACAGCCCTTGCTGATTGAAACCCACGTGAGAAAAAGAATTCATTTTAATTTTCCAACTTTTGAAATCCTCGTCTTGGATTAATTTAGCAGTGGTATTCCACATATGCTTAACGACCGTTATCTTATAATCTGTCGCATATTTCCTTTTCATGTTTACCTCCGAAATTTTCAAAATGTTATTTGCCTCTTCAGGTGTCGTTCTCCCGGTAAAGCTGTATTTCTCACGAACCTGCGACTTCTTGGTGTTTACTAGAGTGATGCCTTCAATTTCACGGTCGATTTCCTCTTCGGTTTTATCCACAAACCTCTTACTGAAAGTATTCAAATCAAGATTTCGAATAGAAACTTAGTCACATAGAAAACAGTAACGAAAAAAAATCACAAAAAGTTTGACGGACAATTCAATTGAAAATAAAGTGACCAATCAAATGGTTGCATTTCTGTGCAGTCAACCAATAGCCGCCTTTCATTATTTCTTATTTCGGCAATACTTCGTCAAATGAAAACCAACAGGAGGGTATTGTTGCGAAAATGTTTATGTCAAATAATCGTCGAAATGAGTATTCTTGTTTCATTGAATTATTTTCGGAATACTACTTTTGCTCTGAGTTTTTCTTCAATATTTGTGATTCATTCATTACCCGTTGCTGCTGTTTTTAAGAAATAATAACTCGACCCTTACGCTCGTGATTATTTTTGCCGAAGCAGCAACTCGTATTCAGAATGATAAATATTGTCGGAAAACTCAGAGCACTTGTTGAATCATATATAAAAAAAATTACTGACATTATGAATACCAAAAGTTGGTTTACTGTCGTTATGGGAATTAAATTGAGCTTAACTCAATTTTAGAATCATAATAGACCACTGCCAAAAAATGACATTCAGAGAACATTCAGTTTAATAAAAAAAAATTTTTTTAAAAGGTTTAGTTCGATGAACAGTCCATCGAATACCACTCAAAGCTTGTCGGTTACTTTTGAGGGCGTATTACCCCCCGTCATTGCGCATCCAAGGGCAATGAACATTAATTATACGACCTCAAAAATAATCGACACAACTACTCGTGGTATTATATATAATTATATTTCTGAACATAGTCGATAAAACAGTGTACCATTGAAATAAAAATATTTTAGTCACGCCTATTACTAAAGCACTTGAAGCATGTGTAGGAGAACAACTGGTTCATATATGCTCATTGATAACACAGGTATTTTTTACCAAACTTGTAACGAGAAGATGTTAACAAAAATGACCACTAAAGTTTATCCGGCGAAACTTTGCAGCTAAAGGTAAGATTGAGAACCAAATGCTAGGTAGTAATTTGTTCAGACTGCGGGCAGCTGTACGCCAGGAAAACTTCTACTGTGCTCACTTTCCTAACAGTTCATATTTATTACGTCTAGTAGAAATCAACTTACACTATACCTTGGTGGAGATTTAAAGCGACGCTCGCTGGGTCCCGCCCACCACTGAAAAATCTCACCGGATAGACATTATAAATATTGATGCTACATTCAATAAATTACCATAAATTCCTAAATTTCCAAATTTTTCAAATATATACTGAACACTGCTATATCAAATCAGCTGATAGGTTAATAGCTGATGCAGAGACAAACAATATCCCAATTAGGGTATTTTATATCAACTAAAAAATATTTTATCAGTTTAAATTTATCTTTTATCTCATGTACATGGTAATGGAATCGGAATCGTATAGTGCATGTAAAGGCCGACTGCATTCATAAAAACAGGTCCCTATAAGATAGTTCCATTCGTGAATTTTACTATATAAGTTATCGCAATTACAGATTAGTCATGTCTTAATATTACAACGACTGTTATAAGGACAGTGCGGTGATATTGTAATCATATTTTTGATTGGATCAATGCATCACGTGATATACTCCACCATGAATGTTCCAAGTTATCGGTTGCTTCTGTTTGAAAGAAATATTCGTTATTAACACCACAAACAATACATTTACACACCATTTTAGAAATTCAAAACTGTCATTTTAGCGTAAATTCAAACTTTTATGCAGGTACTTTATAAATGTTGCTACTATGGGGCACCAAAGAGCCAAAAAGTAAGCATCAAAAGGAAAACAAATTATTTAGGATTTTTTTGAAAATCAAACCCCGGCGATTAGATGTAGTTGAAAAAAGATTACAAATGGAACAAAATAGAGAAAAATTTTGCAAAAAATGTTGTTTAGAATGTGATTTTATACATAAATACAAAATTTTGACTTAAAATTTCGAAATGTCCTAAATTTTTAGAACATGTAAACTCAATAAATAAAAATCTCACCATTTAGGCAACTGTAAAATAACAATTACAGGATTTTTGTGACCATAGGTCATTAACAGGAATATATTAGAGTGTTTAGAAGTCATGGGCAGCCATAGACACACGTTTAAAACCGTCACGAATGTAGTACATTCGTGCCGGTATATGCGCAACTATAAGCTGGGCATAGACACACGTTCAAAACCGCCAATAAAAACTACATTCGTGGCGGTTTTGAATGTATGTCTATGGCCAGCTATTTACATAGACTAATTATCACTGAAAAATATTTTTCCTAATAAACGTCTTGTGCAGAAATATTACTTTTCGGCAAATAATAAAAAATCTAAAGTAGTAATTACCATTTTATATTGTTTTTTCCAATATAAATCTTGAAATTAAGTCTTGGTATATACAATTTTGAAAATTATTCCAAAAATTGAAAAATTTAATTGTTACGGAAGTTGAAGAAAAATTTGGTTTCCTGGTATGAGATTGTTCAGTTAGGTAAAGCTAACACTATAACAAAATCTCATTAAAATCTTGTTTAATTTCCGAAAAATAGTACTATTTGGATTTTGATAGGGGCTAAATAGGATTTTAGACAAGCACAAATTATTGCCGTAAAAGGTTTTTTAAAATCAAAAATAAAAATCCATTTGATGTCGACTTTTCAGCGGTCACAGTAGAAGACGAATCTGTAATTGCAACGAGTGGAATGGCCATGTATGGACTTATAGGTATGGATGCAGTCCTTGGATTATTAAAAACCACCGGCATCGGGATTCCAATATTGTAATATAGATTTAAAAGGTAGCAAAATGAAAAAAATTGCATGCATTCAATTATTATAAGTACATTATAATAAGAATATATAAGTAACATCCAGCCTGAATGTATGGTTGCTAAGACATTGTTGTAGTTGTATGGTTACCATGATATTAAGAGGGAAATACTTTGAAAACTCCCTAGGAAGTTATGAGTAGCTTTTCATGTTTTGTATCTATGACGAAAATAAACAATATAATAGTCCAAGTAAATAAACATTTTTTCTACGACCAGTACTAGAAGTAGGCCTTTTAGCTCTAGCTTTTTTCACTAAAAATGACGGTTTATAATTTAGTGTGTTAAAAGTGAAATCAGCTGTTTACTTTTAGCACATGTGTTATAAAGTAAACAGCTGGTGTTGAATTTATAATTTCGAACAGGAAGTGAGGTTGTAAAGTTATTCTAGTTACTTCTTTCGTTAGAGATAAAGTGTTTTTTAAATAATTAAAGCATCATGTAATGAATAAAGTGAAATGTGTACATTTATAATTACCTTTGATAACTAACTTTGACAGCTACCGGCTGTAAAAACAGTCACCCGCGTCGTCACGGCCATCTCTTTACTATGACATAAATTATAACTGTCGTAAATGCAAACGTTTGTTAAATCGACATTTATGGATTAATAACAGTAAATTTAAGGCAGTAGAAAAAATATTGTGTGCAAACCCGTGCTAAAAGACATGCCTCGTGCATAAACATCCACTTTTAGCACTTGTGGCTCAAATAGCCATTATCTACGACAGTGTATAAAATTGACTGTTAGTTGGCAGTTTTAAGTTTTTAAACCGACTGTTTAATAACATGTTTTCATTAGTTTACGTCGTCAGTAGCAACTTGTTTAAAATGATTTCATTAGAAACGTCATAAGTAGCAACGTGTTTTAAAATTTTTAACCACGCAAAATTACGTACGTTTGCTAGTAATCCTAATTTGCATTAAAACAGTTTTTTATATTTACCGTTTTGTAGATTCTATTGTACATAAAATTTTGTGCGATACACATGCGTAAAGCATCTTTAGTCACTCGCGGGGCTTAAAACGCTCGCTCACTCGCGTTTTAACTCTGCCCCAATCGTAACAAAGACTAGATTTACGCACTTGTATCGTAAACTACTATTATCGAGCACCGAGAGATGAAAGACAAGAAACTATTTTCATAAACAAAGCATTGCAGTAAATCTGAATTATACTACAATAATATTGTCAGTACAATAGATTCCCCTACTTACTCATTAGCAAAATATCTAACCACTTTCCTCACAAAGTTCACTAGTAAGTCTCCCTTGTATGTTGGCAATTCTGCCCATTTCGTTGAACTTATATCCAATATAAGAGTTGAACCTGAGGATTTACTTCTAAGTTTTGACGTCACTTCCCTTTTGACTAAAGTTCTTATTCTCATAATAGTCATAATCCCACACTTATTATCAGAGCATGGGGACACCTCTTCAAGTCTACCTGCCCTTATAAAAAAATTCCTCTCTTTCACTTACTTCCTATTTCAAGATCAGTTCTTTAAACATATATCTGGCGCGGCTTGGGCTCTCCTCTTTCACCTATCATTGCCAATATCTTCATAGAAGCTTTTGAAATCGTAGCTCTGAAATCTTCAACAATACCTTTATTATTTGATCGCATGATAAGGACACGTTACCCGTTTTCTTAAACCATCTCAATAGTCAACATCCAGACATTAACTTTACCATGGAGGCAGAAAGTAATGGCTCCTTTCATTTTTTAGATGTACAGGTTTCTCGCCAACCCAGTGGCAAACTCGGTCATTCTATATATCGCAAACCTACTCACACTGATCGCCATCTACATGCCGATTCTCACCATCATCCTACACAAAAACTTTCCGTTATCAATTCGCTTGTACACCGGGTTGTTTCCACATCCCAACCCGATAATGTCCACGCTGAATTAAACCATATTCAGAAAGCTCTTAGAAAAAAACGGTTACCGTGCTAGGGATATACAGTCTGCTGTCAATCGTATCTTCATCCACGGAAACCAAACCTTCAAAAACCGATCCTCCCGCAGCAATAACATTTCTTCCCTAAATCCAAGTCCCCGATTGCGTAAGAACGTTTCTTCGAAAACAATATATTAAAACAGTATTCAAACCCCCGAGCAAAATTTCCCAGGTTCTTCCTTCACCTAAAGATAAATTAAACACTATGTCATCTACAGATGTTTATAGAGTCCCTTTCTCTTGTAATGCTGTATACATTGGTGTAACAGGACGTTCAGTAAAAACTCGTATCTCTGAACACCAGCGCTGTTTCAAGTCGGGGCTGGTTTTATCATAAGCCATCGCCGAACACCAATGCGATACCGGCCATAAGATCCTTTTTGATAAAACTTCCATTATCTGCAAATCCCCGTTCTTCTGTAGCAATCGGGGCGAAGGCTTTTCCCTTCCTTCTATCTTAAAGGTGCTAATTTCTAAGCCCCGCACAGCGTTACTGAACCACGACGGCACCTGCCTATAAATTCTCGCTTTTCTCCTTCCAATCGTTAGAAGAGTTTCGCCTCTGGCGTGGTTTGTACGTTGAGTTATCGTGCTCTGTTGCTTTTCCTCCTGATGGAACCTTTTACGAAAGTGAGCGAAACTTTGAGTTCTTCGACCTCAATAATGATACGGTCCAATCCCGGAAGTCGTTTGTTACTTATACTACAATATTTAGCAACCTTTGAATTGTGTTTTTTAACGAATTCCATGGAATTTTTTATAACAGTCGTTTTATTGTTAGGTGTATAATGAAAGCACTCTCGGGAGTGTTATGCATATTATTTTCCTAAGGGATAATATCTAATTTCTATTACCAATTTTTTTAACCTACAGACTGATTTCTACTCCCGGTCCTGAAGGACGCAATTATACGTCACAAGAACTGAGTCTATCATGTTGCACAACAAATGGGTTATTACTAATATCGCTTCGAATTAAGTAGTTTTCATAGTATATTTAACTTGGTTCCAACTTAATACCGTTATATCGTATGACCTTTGTACATATAAACAGCTTCATTTGCGTAAGCTTCCATTACATTTCATTTAATTTAATGCATAAGTAATGCGCACTAGAAAGAGACGTCTCCATTTCCTTCGTGGATAGTAAGATGTTGTATGACATTAGAATACAAAGATTGTTATTTAAACTATTTAAATTCTCCTCCAAATTCCATCCTCTGTGATTTAACATCCAAATTATGTTATAACGTTTAATTCTACTAAGCCTCATTAATTGCATAGTAAACAATAGTCGTACATATAATTAACTCTGTACTTGAAATTGTAATCAGTTCTTGATGTTCTAGTTAATTGCCAATTATAAAATAATCCTCTTCAGAAAGATGTTGAGTATTAAAACCACTAAATTTAATTATTTTCTTTTCACACAAATGTAAGTTACTGTATATTCGTCAAATTTTAACTTCAAAAGTCATTTAATAATAAGAATTAATTTTGTGATTGGCTACAACCTATTGAATAATGAAAATAGAATTTTCTGATTGGTTGCAACTTGCAAACTATTGAATAATGAAAATAGAATTATATGATTGGCTGCAAACTGTGAATTATGAATGGCCATTGTACAGTAGGAGTAGATAATAGTACATTACCCAACTGATTTAGAAATGTGATCTTTTACTGAGCGAGTATATGGCTGGTTTGAAACGAGAGTCAGCAAGATCTCATGTTAACGTTTTCTTTGTATTTTCAGCAAAAATAAACCTGCAATATTTTACATATAAATAGAATATTTTAGCTGTATGGCAATTAAGCAAGTATGTTTGGATAATAGGAACGTAAATTATGTGCTTATTTCTACCTCAAATATAAAAAATGTAACCGTAGCTGCTACACTTATAGGGCCACAACTTTTTATCTGAAATGAAATATTTCAATTGATATTCAAATTTGTTATTAGTTGATGAAGGCCTACAACGTATAGCACAAATAGTGCTCCAATTTTTCACCAACCGGTATACCGAGTGATAACTACCAAACCTGGCCATAGAGAAATATAGTATTTATTAAGCTTTCGCTAGTTTTTATTATTCTAGTCTAGTCTGTTATAATTTGTAGTAGTTTTAGTCATATAACCAAATTTAACGGATGTCGTGATTCGTAGGAATTTTTCTCTAGCAAATTAATAGCTAAATCCCCCATAGGAATACTGCAATCGACTTTCAAAGAAGTTATTCAATGATCACACTAATGTTGGTTATACATGCGTCTATGTTCACTCTGCCAGAGGTTGGTTTACGAACGACACCTACACATACTTTAACATTTTTTAGTTAAATTCTTAACCACAATTGTTCGATTACGTCTTACTGTTTGTTATAAAAACACCGTATTTTATAAGTTTTATTTAAATAAAAACCTAAACCTCCACCTCTTGTCGCTGCAGCTGCACCGACAAAATTGCAACCTATAACAGAAGTCTTCAGGGGAATGCTAAAGAGTTAACCACGTTTCAGTAAGAACTGCAACGTCAAAGTTACGGTGCTGAATCGTATCGGTAAACGAATTAAAAACTAGACTATTTTTCGGACGTTGTTATAAGGAATGGCCGCGAAATTCGGCACGGTTGCACAAAAATTGATATTGTGTTTTTGATTATGATATACATTGGAATTGCACAAAAAATGTTGCATATGCCACGTTCGCGAAATGTTTGACTTCGTCTCTCCAGCCTCGGTACACTGAACAGTCATTTCGCCATCTAGGTATACAAACTGTTTTGTATTTTATTGTGAGATTTTTCTCATCAATATTAAGTTTTTCTATCAACGTTTTACGAAGGTTCTGTGTGTATTTTCTTTGATCATAAGCAATGCGAGCGGCTGAATTTAATGAGAGGGATGATTTACTTTTCAAAATCATTTTAACATTGGTTTCAGTTTTAAAAGGAAGCTTTTAAGAGGTCTAGTTTAAGCTATACTAACCTCGTGGAAGTCAGAATGAGATTCTTCTACATTATAACTAACCCTAGAACGCATACATCTAAGAAAGTTACATTAACGCACACCACACCTTTTTTTGTTGAATGAGGCACTTTAAATTTACTATACGCCTTTTTTAATATCTGAAAGTTAATTTTGACTGCATAGATGCATATTAAAGCGTAAAACGGAAGTTAAAGTGGTTAAAATATTTAGTTATGAGTATGAATAAATTAATTGTTAAATCTAATGTCCTTACCACTCAGACCTTTCTCACCAGCCGAAGTAAGCCGTCAAATCAAACTAGCTAACCTTCGTAAAGCACCTGGCACCTTCCACGAAAAGCCCTAGTGTTACTTACCACCATATACAACAGCATCCTACGACTCTGCTACTTCCCCGCTCAGTGGAAACATGCCTTAATCATTATGCTTCCTAAGTCTGGAAAACCCCCCACGCAACCTTCCTCCTACAGACCCATCAGCCTGTTACCACTAATGTCCAAATTATTTGAAAAGTTGCTCCTCACAAGAATCCATGAAACTGTAGACCTAGACCAAATTATCCCAAACTACCAGTTTGGCTTCCGACAGCATCATTCAACTATTCACCAAGGACATCGAATTGTTAACAGTATTATGGAGACCTTAGAGACTAAGCGCGTATGTACAACGGTATGCCTAGATATAAAGCAGGCTTTCGACAGAGTCTGGCACGCTGGTCTGCTACATAAAATTAAACTCCATTTCTCAAGCCAGTTATATCTAATACTAAAATAATATTTAACTGAGAGAACCTTTCAAATCAAAGTAAACAACACCACTTCTGAATACCGGGAAATCACCTCCGGAGTGCCGCAGGGCAGCGTTCTAGGGCCGCTACTTTATCTTCTCTATACCTCCGATACACCTACAACCGATAATACTCTACTTGCCATGTTTGCTGATGATACAGCTATTCTCTCAGTCAACGAAAACCCAATAACTGCAGCAGCCCATGTACAAACTCACCTAGACATCTTACAAACCTGGTTTAACAAATGGCGAATTACAGTTAATAGCGATAAATCCTCACAAATTACGTTCACTAACAGACGCGTTGTAAGTCCACGAAACAGTATCAACAATGCTCCCATACCTCAGAAGACTGACATCAAATACCTTGGACTACATCTGGACCACAAGCTAACCTGGAGCACACACATAAAAGCCAAACGGAAACAAATAGATATCAAAATTAAGCAAATGAATTGGCTCATCGGTAGACGCTCCAAACTCTCACTTTCGAACAAACTACTGCTGTATAAGTGTATTATCAAACCCATCTGGACATATGGGATCCAACTATGGGGCTGCGCTAAAGCATCCCACACAAAAATCCTGCAGCGATGCCAGTCAAAAATTCTCCGCGGTATAACCAACGCTCCTTGGTACGTCACCAATGAAACTCTTCATACTGACCTAAGAATTCCGTACGTAGCCTCAGAGATCCAGAGACTTGCCCAAACATACACATACAGCCTGCCAGGACATGGAAACCAACTCATAGAACAGCTCTCCAATCAGCAGAACGTCACCAGACGACTAAAACGACAATGGCCACAAGACCTACCTGTGTAAACATCCAGAACTCTTAGTGATTAACTTACGGGAAGAAGGCGTTGGCCGGATCCCTTACTGACATGTCAAACCACATAAGATTTACTTATTACTCGTGTACGAGTAGATTGTAAATAAGCAACTTCAATAAAAAAAAAAAAAAATCTAAGGAACTGATCAGGTATAGTAATATCTACGTTAAACAGTTTTGACAAATAACTACAGTGTGGTATTTTTACAGCTCAATTGCAGCAGGCGCTGGATAGACTGAATCAGTTGGCAGTACTGAAGTGTATTGTTGGTGACACTATCTGTGTCAAAACTGACGCAAAACCTAATCTGCTAACCTCGAATTTGACATAGACTTGCAGTGTCATCAACAATACATTTTAGTATTGCCAACTGATTCAGGCTATCCAGGGCCTGTTGCAATTGAGTTTTTAAAAAATCACTCAGTAGTCTCTGTTCAGCACATAAATTACACTGCAGGTTATCAGGTTAGGTTTTGCGTCAGTTTTATCACAGCCGGACTCAAAATCTAACCTGCTAACCTCGAATTTGACATATACTTACAGTGCCACCAACATATTATTCATACGTTTGAATTTTCACAGCCCGCAGATGATTTTTTTTTATCTCTCGATATTTGCATCATAACCTCAAAAAGTTATTTAATGTCAATTGAAATTAGTTCTTATAGAGTCCCTGTATATACGTTAGTAAACTATACACAAGATCTCTAAGTTCTAAAAGAGCCAGTAGATATAGAGAGTACCGCCACGTCCGCCATGTTTGTTCCTTTGTCATATGCGTCACTTTGAGGTTTTGTAACACAATTCCGTCAACGTGACATTTATTGGCAATCCGAAATTTTACTTAACATTGGCAAGACTGTAAGTCTATATCAAATTCGAAGTTAGTAGGTTAGGTTTTGTTTGTTATTTGACACAAACTGATGGAAAACATAACCTGATAACCTCGAATTTGACATAGACTTACAGGCTTGCCAATTTCAAGTAAAAATTTAGACATAATTCAATCAGTCATTGGTGATGGGAACAAAAATGGCGGCGATGGCGGCATTTTTACCGATCAAAGAATGGCGGTACTCTCTATATCTACTGGCTCTGAGTTCTAATTACAAGGGTCGCCATCTCTGTTCCTTTTAGTAATTATAGTTAACATATTTTCGAGTGACTTTTGTAATATGTTATTTTGGTTGCCTGCTCCACTCTATCTGTTCGGCGGCTCAAGTATAATAGCTAACTGGCAATCCTATAAAGACAGTAGTGATAGCTATTTGAACAAAGTCCACTTCGCATTACGTTACTATAAAAATTATGTACGTAAACTGACAGATGGCAAGTTGTTACCGACCAATACATACCGAGAAAACTTGTTACGTGATTGCATAGATTGCGTCATATGCGACACCAAGTTACAGTGCCTTGATAGAGACAGTGGCGACAATAGGCACAATTTGCCACAAAATGGCGGCCAATGGCCTACTAACTTTAATAAATTGAACGTTTTTGCATGGTCATGGCTGCACAACGTATAAATAATATGTTGGTGGCACTGTAAGTCTATGTCAAATTCGAAGTTAGCAGGTTAGATTTTGCGTCAGTTTGTGTTTGCTAACCTCGAATTTGACATAAACTGATGCAAAACCTAACCTGCTAACCTCTATTTGGTATAAACAAACAAAAGCATCAACAAATTTTGCCTCTTAATGGCGGTCGATTCGAGCGACCAATAAAAAAGTCACACTCTATTGTCGCCACTGTGTCATATAAAGTCACTGTACACCAAGTTAAGGTCACTATATTAATAAGGTACCGCCATTAGTGATTTTTTATATCTATCCTTGTCGCACAATTTTCTCCAACTGGGGATAAAAACACGTAACCTAACAGATTCCTCACTTTACAAGTGCCATTACACCAAAAAGAAAATCCCCAAAAAACTAGTGTCTTCCCTACTGCACTTGGAAAATTTGTATTTGTTATCCTTATCTCACAATTTTCTCACATTCTCAAGCGAGGAATGGAATGGCGGTACCTTATTGATATAGTGACCTTACACCAAGTAACTAAAAAAGTAATTATAAGGCTTGTAACAATTTTTGGAAATTAAAAATAAAAGGGATATATCAACAATAATCTGCTGGAGAGGTACTGAAAATATGAATATGATAACATAACAGCAAATCACTAAAAACTAAATAGTTAAATAGGTGGTGTCTCATATGACGTCACCTATGCGTTCTAGGTCTAATTATGTTGGACGTACAAGGAGGATTACGTTCATCTATCTCGCTTATTAGTGCTTCCATGTAATCAACTGGAATATTCAATGAAGAAATTGATGAAGTAGCCTTTCCTTTTAAGGTTGAAACTTCTTTTAAAAGCTTCGTTGTTGAATCATTTAGCTCGTATACAGTTTTTCCTTTTGATGTACAGTTGTTACAATGAAACATTGGTTTTCTTTTACATTAGCTCGTGATAAGCCGAACAACCATATGTTTAAAGTTAATCATTTGAGCAACAGAATTATTATGAAATATTTGTTCAAAGATGTTGACTACTGCTGCATATAAGATCAATTAAAAAAATATATGACAAAATAGGTTATTGAAACAATAGAAAACCGTTTGAGTAGAATATATTATAATGCTACTAGCAGTCCAGTGAGACAAATGTCTCATTTAACGCGCCTTCAAACCTCGATCGGTTAGGCAACCACCCAGACCTGGAAGGTGTCAAAGTGGTTGCCTAACCGATCGAGGATTTAAGGCGCAGAGGGTCGCAGCTACGTTTGGCGGCCGAACCAGTTTTTATTTAATACGCGTTCTATTTGAAAAACGGTCTTTTTGTGATTTCTCGAAAACCGGAAGTGTCACGTGACTGAAATTCGGTTCCTGACCTGACATGACCATTCCAAACATATAACTTTCATAACTTTTTTCTCTATCTCTTACGGTTTGGCTGCTGAAACAGCGTCCCAGACGGACCAGCGTCCCGGACAAAACAGCGTCCCAGACAGACACGTCTATTAGATAAAGGATTTAATAATTTTTAAACCTTAAACATCGTTATTGTATGCTACAGGCATACTATCAAGTAATAGAAGTCTTAACCGCGAATATAACGTCGAATGAATAGTTGGGTACTACCTAGGCAACCCATTATACGAAAGCCATAATAAAACCACAAATTGAACACGTAAGACAACAAGGAAATTACAATAAACAAGACATTACAACACAATTAATAACTTCAAATACTAATCGAAATGTTAAACACAAACATACGAACGATATGTAAACGTAGAAACGGTTTTAATAAAAACTCATTATGCATATATAACTTTGATCTTATTATACATCTACGTACATAATTGTTAATAGCTGTTCAAGAAAGCTTGATTAATTACTTCCAATTACGTCATTGATGATGTAGGTCACCCGATCTTATGCATTAATAATAGAACTACTTTAATTGTCATTCTAGCTATTATTACAATACATAAATAATTAAACTAAGAAAACAATAGAATGTCAAATTTTCTCAGTAATCCCCCTTTTGTTTATTTAACCTCTGAATTTAATACGTTTCGCTCCGAATGGGATGATACTGCAAACAAAAACCATTAAAAATATGAAACGAAATGATATCCGAATTTATGAAATTATGAGTGCCGTTCTTGAATTTAATCGCAAGCCTACGTTAAGCACGGTTGCGCTTTAATAATGAATTATTCATAAGTTTTAAATTGAATTCTATATTTTCATTTTATCAGCATTACAGAAACAATACTTCGCAGCTATACCGAGCATATAAAACTTTTCAGTAATTTTACTAGCCGTGGGACTACTCATTTCAAAAATGCAAAGTAGAAAATTATCTAATATAAAATTTGCGAAGTATAATTATGACTAATATACGAGGAATGTACAGTATTTACTGTAAAATACAATTAGTTTTACTGATTTTAGTATAAAAACTATCCATTTTAATTAGTAATTTATCAGCTGTGGTATTTTAGTTTAAGAAAATTGATTACACGGTTTAAGTTAAAAATTACGTTAACCGAAAATGGTATTTTTGTAGTTACTAATAACCTAAAATCTAAATATTTTAAGTGATTGGCCCTGTTGTTACCCCGAAAAGTAAACTTTGTTAACCGTATAGTTTAAAACACCATCAGAACTGCTAATATGCAACCTTAAAGTTCCATAGTACCCCTTGTTATGATATCATCTGGAACGGATATTCTTTCAAAACCTAACTATTAAATACACAAACGATGAATAGCAAGTAATAGTTTTCTCTTAAGGTTCTAGCTACAGTAGTTGTTTTCAAAGATACGTGGGAAGGTTAATATAAGAAAACTACCGAAACTTTCAGCAGTATTATCAAAACTTTCTGTGTTTCCCTCGAAATTGTTTCTGTTCTCGTGCTCTCGGTTTCATTAAAGCTTACTAATTGAACTTACTTTGATTTTAAAGTCTGAGCGTTCCGAACTTTTCTAATAAAATGGTGACTAATAAAGATAGATAAACTTACTGTGCACTTACATTATTCATCAGGGTCGAAGTGAGCTCCAAAAATCTGCATTTTATCAGTCTTGAATCCTGTATATCCAAGCTTCGCAGAAATCGGAAAACTGTAATAAATTCCATGTTGCTTGCGGAACGTCGGATTTGAGTTAGTATTTATTAGTTAACAAACATTTATTGATTGAAAAATAGCAAATATAAGATGGACTCTTCATTGTAGCTAGATAAGTTTTACAGAGAGAAGCTATGTTAAGTCATTTTTGGAAAATGTATGCATATACTTTTCCAGTGGTTGTAGTTCATTTTCAACAAAAGTACTAAAAAGCGTTCTTTTAAATATGACTTCGAAATCAGCGCTGAAGAGTTCATTATGAACATCCCACATCAACTGTTTCAACCGAACGTACTTTGTGTTTATTGTCATTTAGTAAATTGTGTATTCTGTTAGTGAAATATCAACTTAAATACAGTACAGTTACTTTTAGTAATTTTAACTAAAGCAGAATCTTTCTTTACAGAATATTAGGTTCTTTAGACAGACAGACCTTTTCTGTGATCTCTATTAATCAGTTATTTGTGTTTGGTAATGTAACCTCTTCAATTTAAATGATGTTGTTACAAGAACATAAAAATTTTATGATCGAATCCTATTTTCGTAACGGTCGTCGAGTTATGGAATATAGCAGTACTCAATTCATGATTATTTAGAAGAGTTTCGGCAGAAATTTCCAAACCTTGCGTTGCATTATTAACACTTTTCGTTGTTCTTTGAATCACTGCGTTGACATTTTTCGTGGGACTGGCACAAAATATTAAAGAAAGACTTCCATGTCTATCCCTACCGTTTGCAGTCTGTACAACAATTGCACGAAGCTCATTATCCTCAGTGTGTCGAATATTGTCAGTAGTTCCTAAATACCCTCAATGGCGACTTATTGAAGAGCACTTTTTTCACGGGCGAAGCCTGGTTTTATTTAGTTGGATACATTACTTCTCAAAACATCCATTGATGGAGTTCGGAGAAGTCTAATTTTATGGTAGAGACACTTCTTCATCCTCAAAAAATAGGAATGTGGGCAGCTATTTCAATGCGTAGAATAATTGGGCTATAATTTTTTGAAGGTAAAAGTAAGACTAGTGTTTATTTGTTGAAACACGAAATTTTTTTCAGGCACTTTGACCGAAGAAAGATATCGAGAAGAGCTTTTACGGCCATTTTTCGAAGAGTTTCATGACGATGAACTCCGGTTTGGGTTTTTCGAACAAGACGGAGCCACTGCGCACACAACACATACCTTAAATATTACACGAGAATTTTTCGACATTGATTATTATTAGTCAAAACACACCAATGCTTTATCCTGCCAAAACTTGCGACCTCACGCCATGCGATTTCTTTCTGTCGCCGTAGTTAAAGACCTAAATGAACTACTGCACAGAATACTGAAGAAAATTAATGTAATTAATAACAATCCGAATATAAGATTGTGCCAAGAGTTCGAGCATGCATGAGCGAAGTCGGTGAACATTTTGATCATTTGTTATGAATTCTATTTTTATTGCAATAAATAACAGTTATTACCATTTCATGGAAATGTAGTGTTTTAAAGTTAGTTTTAAACGCTTGTATTTGAATGTTTTATTGTTGTTAAATCTGTTTATAAAAGTATGGTTAGGTACTATTCGTGATATGTTCACAATGAACTTTTGAGCGCCGACTGCAAAGTCAAATTTAAATGAACACCCGATACACACTTCACCGCTAATTTTGCAAGGTACTAATTACTAGTGGTGACTGGTGGTAATCAATTTAATTAATTTTTTCTATGACCACTACTAAAAGTAGGCTTTTTAACACTAGCTTATTTCACTAAAACTGACGTTTTATAAATCAGCTGTTAATTTTAGCACATGTGTTATAAAGTAAACAACTGGTGTCGAATTTAGAATTTCGAACTGGAAGTGAGGTTGCAAAGTTATTCTAATTACTTCTTTCGTTAGAGGTAAAGTGTTTTTTAAATAATTAAAGCGTTATGTTATGAGTAAAGTGAAATGTGTACATTTATAATTACCGTTGGTAATTAACTTTGACAGCTACCGGCTGCAAAAACAGTCACCTGCGCGTCAAGGCCATCTCTTTACTATGACATAAATTATAACTGTCATAAATGCAAACCTTTGTTAAATGGACATTTATGGATTAATAACAGTAAACTTAAGGCCGTAGAAAAAATATTGTGTGCAAACTCGTGCATAAACATCCACTTTTAGCACTTGTTGCACAAATAGCTATTATTGCAATTCATAATAGCTCAATACCGTTATACTAAATAAATTTAAATAAAAAAATTGTAAAATATCGAATGCAAACAAGAAACTAAACTAAAATCTGCAGTGGATAAGTATATAGTCATACAAAAAAAGTATGATGATTGCTACTTCAAAGGAAATGTCGAGTTAGAAGGCCAGCATTTGCTAACTAAATTGAATGCTTGATTGCTTGTGGTTGGAACTTTACGAAAGTGATTTATCATATGGTTTTTGCATGCAAATCCTGTAAGTGATGGCCCTATACATTGATTTAGGTTTCCGTAAAGAACGGAACTTTCGTTTTGCATATTTTAATTAAATTGAAGAGAGCACCCTACATCAGCTTAAAGAAAGTCATTATCTTTCAGGTGTAGTAATAATATTTTAATTCCCTGTTCGGAATCGAACTTTATAGTTTCGTAGTCAATATGCTAGTATAGTTATTTATGGAAAAAACCATATGAGTACACCATTTTCTATTAGATTGGGTAAATAGGTAAAGTATTCTGCTGATCAAGTAGTATTGGATATTAAGATCTAAAAATACCCAACCCCTCAACAAGATCGTTTACAATGTCAACTTTAGCTAAAGCTGGCGTTGGGGAACATCAACTAATGAAAATTACCTGTCAAAGCAATGCAAATTCTATTTTTAATAAAAATAAATCTGGCAACATTGCTACTGCAAAAATTTCTCAATTAATACAAATAATAAGAGTGCTTCCATGTCTAAACATCTGTAGACATTGTCTTGGATAAATTGCTACATTTTCTCAAGGCAGTCTAGATACAATAAGGCACAGCAAAGTACAGTTAATCACGTGTATTTAAATTAAACAAATAAATTTCTATTTACAAAACCCGTATTTTTATTAAACTGAAATAATTAACTAATAAATAATAAAACAAATGCAAGTTAAAGGAGGTGTTCAAAATTTCGCCCTTCGACATCCAGACATGTTTGAGCTCGCCTGACAATGTTAGCCTGAACTCTCTGTAACATGTTCATGTTGACTGTTTGGGCAGCAGCTTATATACGATTTACAATATCTGCTTGGTCTTGAACTGTAGTCCTGTAAACTTCACATGGCTCCAGAAGAAGAAGTCGAGCGGATTTAAGTCCGGCGACCTTGGGAGCCGTTAAACAGGTCCAGCTCGGCCTATCCACCTGTTATTAGGATACTCTTTGTCCAACCAGGCCCGAACGGGTGCTGCGTGGTGTTGTGGAGCACCGTTTAATTGAAACCACATTTTATTCAATATTACCAAAGGAATAACATCATCAATGATGTCTTGAAGGTCGTTCTGTAGAAATTGTAAGAAACCTGCTCCGGAAAGACGGTGCTGTACAACAACTGGTCGAATTAAACGGTGTCCTATTACATCAACCCACACATTAACACTAAATCTGTGTTGGTGGTGATTTTCGTGCACAAGATGTGGATTTACCAAGCTGTAATAATGGCTGTTGTGCTGATTGAAAATTCCATTTCTACTAAAATTAGCTTCGTCCGTCCACATAACTCGGGAAGTAAAATGCTCATCAATTTCAATTTGTTGGAGCAGCCAGTTGCAAAAATTTATTCGCTTTTCGAAATCTCCCGGCAAAAAGGCCTGAACTTTCGTATATTGATATGGATAGTACCCTTCATCTTTGGAGAATGCTCCCAACCAAACTCGAATGCATTTCTAGTTCTTGAGCAATGCTTCTGGTGCTTCTTGCTGGATCCTCTGCCAACATGTCGATTGCCGCTTTCTCCATTTCAGGGGTTCTTACATTTCTTGGCCGATCTCTGTCTGCAAGTTGAACACCCACTGGCAACAAGGTGCCGGTTTCCTCAAACGTTGGTTCAAACGCCTAAAAGCATTTACTTGCTGGTGTTTTCTTCCTGGATATTGTTTAACATAAAGCCTTCGTGCAGCTGTGGCGTTATTGTGTGCTGTCCCTGGCAACAAATGCATATCTGCATATTCATTGTTTGTGTACATTTTATAAATAAGTTTGACAAGTGACAGTTAAAAAATTATTAAAAATGAATTGACAAATACTTAGAAGAAATAAGTAATCAATCAAAGCTACCCCTTTAATTAAATATTATTATTGTAGAAAGCCTGTTTGCCATATTTAGTTTTTGACAAACTTCACAGGAAATCAGTTTTTTTAAATACTTAAATATTGAAAACTATTTAGTTAAATCCCAAGAATATTAAAAACACAGATATTTAATAAGTCTCAGATATATCTGACACTATAATTGTACACAAGTTATTTAAATAAATGAATTTTATTACCCACCTTTGACCAGAAATATTTCGAAAACTACGGCCCAGGGATTTTTTTAAATATTTTTCCAGGGTTGCCTAGGCATCCCCAAGTAACGCCCTTAGAGTTAATCCGCCATTTTTTGGACACCCTGTATATCCGAATTAAAAAAACGTAGCTTTATAAAACAATCAAATAAAAAATTGTCATCTTAATTATAAGATAATCAAACCCAAAGTACTACAGCTCCATGTTACGGTTCGAAACATCTTTAGCGCTGAGAATTCATATTTCGCGCGTCGCTTTCTCGGCTCGACCGAAGATTTCTGCGAGTTTACATTCACGTGACGCCTTAAGCTTCTTTTCCATTTTGCTGTAAACCAAGCAAGTCTCTCTGAATTCGTCGCTTTCCATTACCTAGTTTGGCCGTTTCGTTTCGACCACCTCATGCTAGAAATAAGGATAATTTTTGGTTTCTCGTGCGTTTAGGGTAGATTTTAGTTCGGGAGTGACGTGTTATAAATTTTTTTTATGGTCAAGATGACGGATTAGGCAGTAGACTTTGCTAGAGTTTGCATTAGGCCGCTACCGTCAGCCGCTATCGGTAGCTGTTACTATCAGAACTTCTGCCTCTGCCAATTCACCACAGCTGCTATAATGCATTGCTGGTTCTGCCAGGTGATATTGCTGTCCAGTTTTCCCGACTTGATAATCTTCTTAGATGCGTGGCCTCATTCCCGGCGAGCGCCAACTGATAAGACAAAGTTGGGCTGGTTGTGGTCGCCAAGAGTTAAGATTCTACTCAAGGAGTAATCATGCCGAGGGAGCAATCGTTTAGGTTTTGTTCTTTATTAACTGTTTAATGAACTTGTAGATTTTGAGATAGAGCGATACCACGACTCAGGCTGAATCCTTCGGATTTCCTGTGCAGTTTAAATTGAGTTATTGCTGTTGAAACTAATTCCTGTGCCAATTTTCTCGCAGATTTGACAGAATTCGGTTATGATTCTCGAATTTCACCTTGTTGTTGTGCCATAATTTTGTACTTGGTTTTCGCTAAGTTGTATCTTACGTTTTGTCATTACGACAGCCCTTCCGATGAGCTTCACTTAAGGCCTCATCGAAGCTTAAGTTGTTTTAAATAATGATATCTAATCATGAACTTTTAACCACCGTAGGTTCTATTGTCTACCTATATTTAATGGTTTATTGCAATTATGTTCTCGTTGGTCAGTTTATGCTAGAGACACTGTGATATCTAGACTAGCGCTGCTATTTTATTTAATTTGTTTATCGGTAGGTACCACATTACTGCTATTTTACACGTTTGTTAATATTACTTGTCTTATTTTGCGACTCTTTGAATCTGGATTTCTGTGATTTATTTTTTAGATTATCTTGCGATCAACGGCTTTTTTGAGTTTACAGGTTCCCGTTATGAGCACATTTATCGTAATTAAAGACTAGTTAGCGCTCTCGACAATTAAAATTGACTCGTATTAAAACCCAGCCGGCTTTACTGCAGCTGGTCTGCCTTTGTTAGTGCCCATGTAGTCTTGTGATAATTTAGAAAATTATCTATATAGTAACTCCTGTGGTCGGCTGCTGGGTGGATTCAATAACTTAGCAATGGTCGTTGCCGGTCCCAAACCCGGATAAAGAAGGAGGGGCCAGCAACCCATACCTCTGTAAAAATATAGAACAGGCTAAAAAATCTCAGAGAAACAAAAAAAACGAAACCGGATTTTGCAAGTAGGGACGTAGAACGTAGGATTACCAACAATAAAAAATAAAGTATAAGTATCAGTTGAACAAATGAATTCTCGATATAGTGGTTTTAACAAAGACAAAAAAAAAATGCAAGTTAAGAAAAATATGCAAAATATTTAAACACATGGAGTAAGTAAAGCAAAGTTCATTCCATGTAGGAACATGGCCTGAGACAAGGCGAGTCAGGGTCACCGAAATATCTCTTTCCGAAACTCAGTTATCTGGCACACGTTAACGGCGTACTGGGTGATGTGGTTAGCAGCAAGCCTTCGACGACTGCCTTACTTTCCCTACTTCCACAACCGTGGTTTCGGTACCCAATTTTTAAAGTGACTGGGTGGCCCGCCCGCTAGTTGCCAGATGTGGGGATTGAACCCCGTACCGTGGCACCGCAGCCTGACGCCGTAACCGCTCGGCCACGCTGGCGATCTACACGTATGGAGTGGAGTACCAAAACACGTACGAGCCAGAAGTGGGGTATCAATACTTACAAAAAATAAATTTCGGAACACCATACACACATCGGAAGAAGTAAGTGGTCGTATTATAAAGATTAGAATGAAAATTAGATGACAACCTATGACAATAATAAGGCGTATGCAATAAATGACGACGTGCGTGCCGATGATAAGGAAGAAATTTATAACCTATTAAGCAAAGAAACAGAAAAAGTTAAGAAGAACGAAGCACTAATCATAATAAAGAAGAAATCTAAAAATTAGAGTGCGAAAAAGATGGAACGGCAATGTAGTAGGAAAATTTGGGCAAGAGATGAAGAACGATAACGGAAAGAGACTAATTCCCCTATGCTGAAAACAAAGATTGATGATAGCAAATACGTTCTTCCTGATAAGGATATTAATAAATATACGTAGGGACATCAACTTCACATCAATAATAGACCTGGTAATTGCTAAAAGAAAAGGAACTCTAATGATGAAAGACGTGAGAGTTTATAGATAACCAGAATGCGGATCTGTCCACAACATGGCAGTAGGGACATTTATTAGTGAAAGACGAACATCAAAGAGATGAGAAAAAAGGGAAAAAATAGAAGAAAGCAGAGAAGAAATAAAATACCCTATATATAAAGTAGAACTATTAAGACAATAAAGCATTTTAAGAATATATCAGACTTTTGGGAAATAAATAAATAAATAAATAAATAAATAAAAAAACAAGACTAGAACAAAACCTAGATTGGAACATAGAAGAAAATACTCCCAAGAAAATATACGAACACTTAAAAGTAAGCATTGACAAAGCAGCCAGAGAAGCCATAGGTATAAAAAACAACATAAAAACGTAGATGTACTTACTACTAAACTGTAAGAAAAAATAGAACTTAAAAAAATATATACCATAAATAGCTAACAAATAAAACTCCAGAATCATGACAAAAATACACAAGATGTAAACAGGAAGTCAAAAAACAAGTTAGATAAGAAAGAAATCAATACTGGGACCACCCATGCCTAGATAAATAATACAATTGGCTATAACAACAGCAAAAAATCGTGGAGTAGTCCGTAACTTAAGACGGAAAAATAAACCAAAATACGCAGTCAATGGAAGTGAAAGAAGAGAAGTCAATAAAAATAGTGAAATAACATCAGAAGATGTTAGAAAAGCCCTAAAAGTGAGCAAAAACAATAAATCGGCAGGCCAAGGCAAATTAGACTCGAACTCGTAAAGAAAGGAGGGACTTAAGTTACAGCAGTAATCACCAGTTTTCCAAAAAAATGAAATCGGCGAAGAGATCCCAGAAGAGTGAAACACATGCCATATAACCTCAACATACAAAAAGATGAATAAAAAGGATTGCCAGAAATAACACGGAATCTACATTTTGCTATTACTTGTCAGGGTAGTAGGGAGAGTAATTAAAAACAAAATCCAAAAGCACATAAAAAACTTTGGTGAAGAACAAAGTGGGTTTTTAGCAGGAAGATCATGCCTCGATCCCGTGTTCGGTGTAACCATTAATGGAGAAAAACAAAAAGAAATATTTAGAAACACGTATGACGTTCGTTAATCTGCAAAAAGCATGTGATAGTGTACCAAGCTGTTTTAATGGCAGGCAATAAAAGAAATGGAAATACAAGAAAAATGGATTTATATAGTATAAGCGCTATACCACACCACAATAGCACAAACTGAAATAGACACTAAGTTGACAAACATCATAGAAATATCTAAAGGGTTAAAACAGGGATGCTTATTTTTTCCTTGTTGTTTAATATGTATTGTGATGGTCTTAGGCCCACGACTCGACTCTGGTAGCAGTGCAAATTAATGAACATTTCAATAAGCACAGAGTTGAGGTGTTTTATATAACTGCAATGCTAAACTTAAATTTCAAATAATAAATGCATTGGTAAAGAGATGCCAGTAATGATAAAGTAATCAAGTAAGGAACGCAAAAAGCAAAGCTCGTTTTTCACAGGGGTCGAAGTTGACTTTCAAATAAATTAAATAATAGGTTTGGACTTAATGAATTGCCGAACAGAAAAAAATTAATAGTCAAAAAAAGGTTTGCTATGTGCAAGTAAAAGAAGAGTAGAATTCAATAAAGCTAGCACTACCTTACGTAACAAATTGAACCTTTCACCCAAATTTCAAGTTTCTAGTACCAGTGGTTTCGGCTCTGCGTTGATTAGTCAGGGTTATCACTTTCCTTTATATATGTATAGATTAGCTAAATTCCAATGCTCTGTCTTATATACGTCTCTTAAATGCAACAAGTATAAATGTATCTGAACTAACAGTAACTGTCATTTTTTCTAAGATTCAACTTGTAATTTATCTAGCAGCGAAAATTAATAGCAGCAATAGTGCAGACGCATTTAGTAAGCTTAGTTTGAATCATTAGATTTGTGCAAGCACAAACAAAAGAATGAGTGAGATGAAGCAGGAATACAGAAGCATTATAAATAAGTGAAAAAGAGCAATTCATCAAAAACTATCCACGGAAGAATGATTGGCATCTAACAGAGGCGCCCTCATAGCTCCTAGTGAAATGTTGGCCTAAGCAATTTCGATGGGGCAGATAGATTCTATATGATCGAAAGTAGGGAAAACCTATAAAAACAAAAATTTAGGAAACATCAAAAAGATTGATGATTTGGTGTTAGCGAGTATGAGAATAAAGATCAGTTATTGCAAATGAAGCCAAAGTTCCAAAATTTATGCTTCGAAAATGTTGCCTGATTTTAAAATTAACAAAATGGTAGCACTACAGCTTTCAAGATGGCTTGCATCAGAGCACCGTTTCTGTAGGCTAAAATGGAATGGGTTTACAAGGGTTACCCGCCACTAAAATGGACAAGAATGCAACCTTCTTCGGAAAAGCTAATGGCTGCATTGTTCTTAGAGCTGTAGGAACTCTCTTGACAGTATAAATACCTGCAATACGGCTCCCGACTATTACACAAGACGTATATGAAAAAACGTTAAACATTTAAAAGCTGATATTAAAGCGTTTGATGTTTCGAGCCAATTCCAGGATTGCACAAAACTTAACAATGTCGACAAATTATCATCCTTGGTTTGATACCCAGGGACTGTTATTAAATCCGGAACTAAAAAAAGTGGACGTGACTACCTCCCTGGACTTTCCCATACTCAAAACTGTTCATATCGTCTTTATTCAACAGTCTTTACAACATATCAAAATTTCAACTCGATGACTCACGTCTTCACCGTGATAAGCGTTTACACTTTCACGTAAATTACGGGTAAAAATAAAAGAATGTGTAGTTCAAAACGTGACCACCGAGCTTCTGTAGATGGCGCCAAGTGGACAAGCCGCCACTGTGCTAGTTTATGTATTATTTTCCTCAAAACGGCTGTAGCACCGAGGTGAAATTTTCTAAGTACCTGGAAATTATATTTTCTAGGGCATACAAAATCTATTTTTTTATTTTCGCGGAAAAAGATTCTTTGACGCAAAAATATAACAACCGTTAGAATACAAAAATTATTTTTCAAAAATAGAGGGGGGAGGGGGCCGGTGCGCTTACATATATCCACGAGTGTAATATTTTTTGCATATTCATATGCTCCATTATGCCCTGAGCAATTCAGTGGAAACCCCAGCTACCTATCTTGTTTTGTTTATTAATTAAAGGGGTTTAAATTTTCAAACTTCAAAGCTTCGTAGAGGGCGCCACAGATAATTCATGAGATTCTTTAAAAAATAGATCGATAGCCCTTTTCGGGGTCTATCAGTGTATGAAGTTTAAACAAATTCCTGTGGGCAGTTTTTGAGAAATGATTTTTAGAAAATTTCCAAAATTTTGAAAATTTGTAATTTAGGCCCCTTAATATTTTTCAAAACACTTTTTATATCACCTCATGTTAGCCTTTATATACTATTCAGAAAACAAAAATCAATTGAATCGATTCATCCGTTTTTGAGTAATAGGGCGTTAAACTCAAAATTTTCAAAGAATCATAGTGCCCTTCATTTTAAACATAGCGAGTTCGGCAAAAAACTAGCAGATTTGTCTTATGACCCTCTATCGTTATCCGCGATAAAATTTTCAAAATTTTAATCACGAAAACAGTCGTACCAAAAAAACATGCGTAACTTCCGCTTCCGGTTTCGGATTTTTTTGAAAAGCTTATTTTGTCGATGAATTTTCGATACACCCCCGCATTCCAAAGCGCATCAAAATCGGAGCAATACTTTCGGCTGTAGGAGCGTCACCCACCCACACACCCACACACCCACACACAGACAGACATTTTTTGAAAACCACTTTTTTGGGTTCCTAGAGGCCCAAAACGGATATTTCTGTGAAAATCTCGATTTCCAAAATTTTCACGATTCCAAGACTTCCCTATACCTATGGGTATGGGAAAGTAAAAAACAACTGCGAGGTAAACGATGTTCTTGTAATGAGAAGCTGAAAAAGTAATGATTTTTCAAGGCAAAACCAATATTTTAAGGAATTGCTTTGTTGAAAAAAAACGTTTAAATAAAGTGTGTCGATGTTAGAAAAATCAAGCATCTGTGACTATGCATTTGCGGTAATTACAAAACCATAAAACTATATTGTATTGGTCCATATTTAGTACCAGTCGCTTAAAAACTACTGCCGCATAATTTTATAAAACATTATTACATGGTATATAGGTAGCTAGCAGATTTTTTCTTTTATTTTCGAAATTTCATAATGAATTAGCAGCTAGTGATGTTGACACATTCTTGAAATGAACAAAAAAGTAAAAAGTTGAACAATATATATTTCGACACCATGGTGTCTTCTTCAGTGGTTTAAAATTATACACATTAAAATCTGTTAGACGTTTTGTCTGTATTATTTAATAGTTGAAAAAATCCATTGTATCATTTATTTCAGCATCATGAAATGATTTATCAATATTATTTTCCATTAACATCGGAAAATTTATATTATTTTTTTTATTTATTTCGCACTCAGCCAACAGCCGTTAGGCCAATTATAGGTGTCGCTGTGCATTTATTTTGAATTCAGGTTTATTTGTAGAGAGACGTAAAACTGAAAATTAGAATATCAATACGATGATTTGCCATATGGGAAACAACATTGTTTTAACATCTTATTATAGTAACGATTTAACATAGCATCTTTAAAATTAAAAACAAAATTACTTGGGAAAGAGTCACAATTTACTAATTATCTACAAAATGTCAAGTAAAAGTACAAACCATCAAGTAATTATTACCTCAACACAAAAGTAAATATGTTTTCTGTGTAGGCTATCTTACAGGCACATCTAAACATAAATACTTTCAATAAAAAACAGGATGCTGAAATAAATAATACAATGACATTTTTCAACTATTAAATAATACCGACAAAACGTCTAATGTGTAAAATTTTAAACAACTGAAGAAGACACCATGGTGTCGAAATATGTATTGTTCAACTTTTTACTTTTTTATTGATCTCAAGAACGTGTCAACATTACTACCTGCTAATTCCTTATAAAATACTTAAATGGTTTTCACCTCATATACTTATTTACCAAGTGCAGAACAAAACATTTCAAAGTAGTGTATAAGAAATAACTTAGTAAACATAGTATGCGGTTACATATAAAAACCAGCGACTTTTTCAAGCTCAGCTATCTTCAAAGCATTTTTTCATATGCTTACAAAAAAAAGATTTTTGACTTTGCCTTTGAACTTCCAGCACCACATCTGACTGCTTTGATTAACTTTGACAAAACTCACTATAGCATGAACGGGCCAGTAAAGATTTGAACGGATTCATTATCTTTTAGCTTTGATGATTGTGCAATTGCATTAAGGCCGCCAAAATAAATGCATCATTAGCAATGAATGTTCAAATACTGTGTACATCAAACAGGTAGCTACTTGCACATCCTGTGTGAAAATTGTGAAACACCCATACATTTTTTAATTTTACACATCACTAGTGAGATCCTGCAATAAAGGTTTTGAAGTGCAAAGAGTAAAGTCCAGAACACAAATTGATTAACTGCGTTACATGGGTCGGCAAGTTCCTCTCGTTATTTTTAGAGCAGCTACATAGTATATTTTTATAAGCTTAATTGAATATCTCAGCAAATGTGTTATTTTAAAATTAAAAACTCCCAGAAACACAGATATGTTCAATTGTTTGTCCGTAAATTAAAAACTTAAATTTCAATTAAATTGTAATAATGTTACTAAAAGGGTGTATTACTTACAAATATTTTTATATTTATAGTAGTTTATGTAACAAGTCCGGAAAGGGTATTTCCGGACGAGTTGCGTACATTTTGTAGGCACCTATGTTTCTTCCTAATTTTACTTAAATACTGAAACATTACAACAAACAAGCCTTATACCTTCGTAAACATCTAGTATTTGTAGTTAATTTCCTAAGGAACCAGAGTCAACAAATATTGCAAACCAAACAAAACGTCAATTTTTCAAAATAGTCCTGTTAAGAATTTTTTCCAAAATCGTCCTGTAAAGAAATACTTTCCGGCCTAAAAATTATACAGCAATGCATAGTTTTCAGGACGGATTCCTAAAAATGTATTGCTGAATATTCAATTTTCACTAGCTTGTCAGCTTGTCTCAAAATAACGACCTTGTTTATCGATACAGAATTGTCCTCAGTCAAAACACTAAGACATCAGCTGCAGCTTCAATTACACAAAAGATAATTATGCTGAACCGCTTCCAGAAAATTTTGAATTTTAATCTCAAATTTAAACGTCTAAGTGAAAAAGTTAATAATGATAAAACAATTTTTTATTTAAATTTAATTCTTAATTTTGTAGTGAGTAGTTGAAGCATACAAACCATATTAAAAGAACTTATAGGTATTCTATTGTTTAAAATAATAAAAGTATATACAGCACCACAATAAAATCAACGCAACAAGTATTCTATAGAAAAGAAATCATATTACTCGATTGCCTAATACGAGTAGTTGTAAAAATTCTAGTGTAGGACGTCTATTTAAATTTAGGATGCTACAATTAAATAAGTACTATTTCTTCACATTACTGTAAACAATACAGTAATGAACTTGTACTCTTTACGGGCTTCATATTGGTTAATTAGCATTAATAAGTTAAAATCTAATGCAGTGCTAACTTCCATTTGAAATGATAAAACTAACATCAAGATATATAACTGAGAAAATCAATCTTCAAAAGTAAAAACGTTTTCTGTCACACTGAAATAAAATGCTGTTTAAGTACCTGACTTTTGATATATAATAAATGCCGCTAAATAAATAAATTGGCGCTTTATTCACTCAGAGCCTACCATATTTATTTCTTTTACATGACATAAACAAACTTGCTTTCAGATCAGATCAGTTAACTGCCTTGATATTCTCTTCTTCATAACGTCGTGGCAGACCTTTTTTTAACCCAAACTAGATATTACGTAATTATTAATTTACCTTGAATTGAAAATGAAGAACTTTGGATTTGTGATTGGGGAAAAACTTTGTATGCACCTTTGGAATAAACTTTGTTAATCCCTCCACTGAAATCTTCTCAACGCATTATTTCTCAGCTACAATTTCAGGATTAAATTCATAGTTTACTCCCTTGGTGCATAATAGTAGATTATGCAATGAGGGAGAGAAATTGCACTGAAGCAAAATATCATTCTGTCCGAGTTTCATATACTATTTTTTTCACGTTGCAGGAAGATTTAAAACGAAAAATCTGTATTTTTTAAACGTCATTTATGACATTTTAGTTACAATTATTTTAAAATTAGTAGCCTATGGTAAATTTTAAAGTTGGTGGCACTGTAAGTCATTATGACAAGAGCTCACAATTATTTCAAATGCGAGGTTAGCAGGTTAGGTTTTGCGTCAGTTTTGACACAAACTGATAACCTCGAATTTGACATACTTATTGTGTCAGTCATAATGAAAACTCCCTAGGGAAATTTTTGTCTTATTAAGTCTCTAGAGAGTAAATGTTTTACTTCTGTCACAATTTTGATGCTATAGAAACCGACTTCTACTCCCGGTGGTGGAAAAACAATGATTTTATATATAGCCTAATTATCTAATTTTCCGGACTACCAGGTCGTAAAGGAAGTAATAATAACTAAAGCTGATAGTATATGCAAATGCATATTTTGTATAATCGATATGCCGGCGGAACTGTTTACGTACGTATGCTAATTATATAAAAACAAATCGTTTAAGCCAACTTTCATTTTGCATATTTTGCATATTTATACGTTTTTGAGCATACTTTCTGGATGTTGCATATTTGGTTATATTTAACAATAATTTGTAATGTATGAACTTTTTGAGATTTTTTTGTAAAATTTACTATTTCATAAATTTATTAATAAAATTTTTGTGTACAACTGAGATATATTCTTTCACTCTCTGCCGCTGGAGTGCAGTGCGCGTATCGAAATAAGCAAAGAAAAGTAGAAGTCCCAGTTAAAATCGTTGACTACGCAGGGTGAACTCAAATGTTGTTATCCGATTTTCATTTGTTTTCAAGTTATATCATATTAAAGAACAATTTTTTATGGAAAACTTGACTGTTTTTGTAAAAAAATCGGTGTTTTTATTAACGTTTTATTAATTTAAGACGTAATTATTTGAAAACACTCGAGAACTGTGAAGGCTAATATGAAAATAATGTGTATGGGGGATTTTCTTTATGAGGGTACAACTTGAAAACAAATAAAAATCGGATAACAATATTTAAGGTTTTTTACATTATTTTTACCCGTAGAATACACACTGTATAAAGATAGACTGCCATCAATCCCCACTTTTTCCATCGAAGCAATGCTTAAGCAATCAGCCAGCAGAGAGTGTTGGGTGAATAATAGTTTGGCGGGATTAGGGGAAATCTCATTTTTATGTTGGCTTACCACGTGAAGTTGGCGTTGGCCGTCCATGTTCATATAGTCAAACTTTAAAATGAATGAGAGGAATAAATATACTCATACAGCATAAATAAACTTTTTATATTATTTAGAATACTTCTAGTTATTTAAAAAAAAAGAGAATATTATGTGCATATATTGTAACTTTGGGTGCATATACTCAACCAAACTTATGCATATATATGCGCATATTTTCGTACATTTGAGTGCGTATAATTAATTAACGGCTTTAGTAATAACTTCATATCCATAGTTGCAACATCTTAGTTTTTTAAGTAACATTGCAATGTCTATTTACGATAACTTAATAACAACCCTCAATATTTCCACCATGGATCCGCATTAATTTGTTTCCAATATTGTCACAACGGTAGCATCTGTGTGCATTTGTGAAATAAATAAGTTTTGTTTTCTTAGAGTATGAGATAATAAGGCTATTGAAAAAGGTGAATTTTGTAGAATCACTACACTTAAACTATACATTTGAATGCATTATTCTATTATTTGCAAATTTATTACAATCAAAGTATCGCACTTGAATCATCATTGATATCCGTTATAATGGGTGGCGCACGACAGATTGACACATTTCATCTGGGTTGCACCGAAAAACAAATGTTAGTTTATTTATTGCAGTTTCTGACAGGTATAACAAAAACCCCTTCAACCAATTAATACTTGGTCAATAGAACACCATTCTAAAACTGTGAGTTTTTTTCGTGAAAGAAACTGGTTTTGGTGATATTCCTTGGCTCACGCGTTCCCCCGATCTTACAGTTGCCGATTTTTTTTTAGCGTATCTGAAGGAAAGGGTATAATTATGCAAATCGTTCTCGTACTATTGAAGATTTAAAACAAGCAATCCTTAACGACGTTGCAGCGCTAGATAAAGAACTTTTGAGAAGAGTTTTTAGGAATTTTCAAGAGCGCGTGAAACAAGGAGGTCATCTGACTAATGTAGTATTTAAGAAATAAAATTGCCATTTTTAAGCTTTATTTTAGTTTAATAAATTGTTGTTTATGTTTTTCTTGACGAAAGTTATTTAACATCAAAATTCCTCAGTCGGTCGTGCTATTTATAACAGATATTCCATAGAATAACTTTCGTATAGGTAGTTATACATAGATATTAGTTCAAATTAGTGATGGGCATAACCGGACAATTTTCATAACCGAATTATTTGCATTCGAATCATATTAATAACCGAATGATTATTTGAATAATCATTCGAATACATTTTGGCTCTCGATTCGTTTCCATTAAGTCAGCCGGTTTGCCGGTTGGCGGTTCACCGTCATCTGCATCGACATCGTAACTTGCAGATAGCAGAGGAACCAAAACATAATATGTACGGTCGGCGCCTTAGAAATCGGGACACGTAATATGTTCTTCTAGTCTTTGGAGTATTCTTGCTCCGGTTACTTCATTAATGTGAGATGGAATTTCATAATTGACAAACAATAAACAATCTGACGTAACAATTAAAACCATAATAACTGTAAAAACCCAGTTTATACACTTCAAAAATACATGCAAAATATATCATAATAGTGTGTAGTGCCCGATTTCTAAGGCGCTGACCGTACATTATGTGTTATGTATTGGAAATTAAGAGGTATTTATTAAGAAGTGTAGAAAGAAAGAAATATGCCGGACTGCTTGCTAATCGCAATAAAAAGTGGTAAAACGTTTATCTTTATCGATCGGGCGGGTTAAAGGCGCCGCCTCTTGTTTTAAACCTTTAGAGATGTAAGCAAATAAAAAATTGTTTTATAGCTTGATGCGTTTGCAGTTTTCAGGCGTTCAGGTTTCAGGTCCCCAGAATTTGATAATGTTTATGATAGGAGGTAGTTACGCGATAACCAAATGGTGTTTTCAATACAACCTGCTTTGTTTATGAGTTATGACGTATTTATATTTAAAGAATTTTGAGCACTGCGTAGGTCGCTGACATATGGCACGTAGTACCGTTGAATAGAGGTTTTATATTCAACGCGTAGTACGTATTGGCATGAGGTTATTTTTCATTCAAATACTTGGAACGAAAACCGAGTTACATAGGTTATTTCAATAACCGGATAACCGGTTATTTTTCATTCGAATAAGCCCATCACTAGTTCAAATACACTTCCACCTTGTTCGGGTTTTTACCTTATGGAATCAACTGCTGAAGCGTGAGACTACACCAAAATTTTGAAGAAGAAAAAAGGAGAGTCTGCATCGACAATAGTACAAAATAAATGTAGAAAGCGGGGAAAGGACTGGTTTGATAAAGGAAAGGTAAACCAGAAGGACGCATTTCTCAAATTGGAACAAGTTAAAACAAGAAGAAAGCTGTAACAAGGGAGAGAACGAAACTACTTAGAAAAAAAAGGGAAAGAATGCAGAACCTAGAAGACAAAAATAAAAATGGAAATGTTAAGAACTTCTATAAATGGTTAAGAAACAATAAGCAAGGTTCCAAAAAATTTAAAAAAAATACAAATGAATATTGAGGGCAAAAATTCGGATACTCCAAAAAGATGAAAAGAACACTCTCAACAGTTACTCAAAAGAATGAAACCGAAATATAAACCCCAATTTATCAAGAAACAGTACAGGCTATCAATAGGCTAAAAAACTTTACAGTATCAAGTTAAGAGAATGTAACAACGGAAATATAAAAGCAGGAGGTGAGTCAATATAGGAAGGAATGCACCGGCTAAGAAAGAAAATATGTAAAAAAGGAAGAATGCGAAATAGTTGGAGAACAGAAATAATAATTGCAATCTACTCAAAAAAAAGGTTAGCAAACCGGCTGCAAGAACTACTAAAAGATATGTCAGTTAAACTTACTGTACAAAAACGTAGTAAGGACAATTTATGAAAAATTAGTGGTATACACAAAATGATTATTGGACTACCAAAGCGGTTGACCAATTTCTGGAAAAAGCTTGGAAGTATAACATAAACCTACAACATATTTTTATGGACTTCAAATAGGCGTAATATTCTTTACATGGAAAGCGCTGTGGAACTTTAGCATACCTAGTGAACTAATATAAATACTAAAAGTAACAATGCAAAGCACTAAAGGTCGAATACTAATCAAAATATATTATCAGATAAGATAAGAAATTTGAAAGAAGTGACACAAAATGTGATGGAAATAATACAAGAAGCAAGCAAAACTGGGTTGAAGATAAGCGCAGAAAAGTCGAAATATCTGAGTGTAGAGAGAGGACAAAGAGCAATAGCTGCTCAAAAGGTAATACTGGACGAACAAAATTTCAAAGTGGTACAATATTTCAAGTGTCTGTGGTCAATAGTAGATGCTCGCCATTATATGTATACAAGAGAAAATAAAATTCTAAATCCTGCAAGACAAGAAATGCACGTTTGCAGTCAGCAATTTACTCCGATTCAACTTCTTAGCGCGGACAACTGAAACACAATAATCAGTTCAGTAGTAAAATATAAGATTGAAACCTGTCTACTAACTAATCATGAACATATGTTGAAGACTTTTGAAAGAAAATGTGTAAAAGTGATAGCACAACCAAAAAAGAATGCGAAAACTTACGAATCAGAGACCGAGAGGTAAACGAAATTCCAGTCGAGAAAAATATTGAAGGATAGAATCGAAAAATATATAAAGAAGCTATAAATACCAAATTGGAAGGACAATGCAAAGGACAGAAAAAGTGGAGAGGAGTCGTTGATAGAGCCAAGACCCAACTAAGAGCCTAACGGCCAGAATTAAAAGTAAATAAATAACTCAATTATTTGAGAAGAGAGAGATTTTGAGAATAATAATTAAGAAGAAACTACGCAACCAATGAGACAGTCAAAAGTCAAAATTGGGCCATTCTTTACTTCGAAAAAAAATACGTACACACGTTTTACTTGTTGTTTTTGATCGAAAATTTCCTTTTGCATTATAGACAGAGTATTACATGTGTCAGTACAAGATTTTGAGGTATAAATATATAAAAAAAGAAAATATCCTAATACACATAAGTGATGTGATGCTTCCTAAGTCCTAACAGATATTCCGAGGATTAGTCCCAAGCAGTGCACAACTATTTTAATATCAAACTAATAGAAAGTAGTAAGCCTTTTTGTAATAAAATAATTCGGGACAAGAATTATCTGAATAATCTTTACAACAATCTTCAAATGAAACCCGCTGCATTCATATTAATACATTGAAGTATTTATTACCGTTATATTATTAGCGTGTAGAAATATTTGTTATAACAGTTCTTCCAGGGTGTTAAAATAATTTTTTTTTGGGGATACATCTCTAACTTTTAAAACTCCCCAAAGGTAAAAATCTAATAGGTCAAACTCGTTTTGACCAACCAGTTTTTGAGAATAACATGAATCCAAATATTCTGTGGCTATCCTACCATAATGTGACGAATCATCGTGCATATATTTTCCATCTATGAAGAGAACTCGGGGATGAAATGACCGAAGTCATAGCTTTTCAAAATGTATGGTACCTTAGGTATCTACAGATTTTTTTGTCCTATAAATACCGAGAGAAATGTAGATGTTTTTTCAGCATCTTCGACTTGTAACCCCTGTACACACTTTAAATGACAAGTATAAAATTCCTGCTGCCTTAAAGATCTGCAAATATTATCATCTGATGAGGCCGTTCTTTGTGTAATTGTTGTAGGATCAGTTTAAACCCTATGAACATCTAACTTTTAGATGAAATACCGTAGTCGTGTATTTCATGTACGATGGTGCTTCACCTCATTTTGCAGGCGAAAGCAGTCATTATTTCAACCACGTTTTGGTTGATATTCGATACTCAGATAATGTTATCTACATAAAACGGGTTGATGAAATGAATTATTACACAACTTTGTATTTTTCTCAATGGGAACTTTCTTTAGAAGTAATTTCGGATCCACGTTCGTTGGAACCTTTTTGCTTATTTTGTTGAATATTATGACTCCTATACAGGAGACTAGAAACACATTTTTCGATTAGCTAAATTCCGATTAATACAATAGTGAACTTTATACAAAAGGTTTTTAAAGATAAAAAGCTCTTTAGAACCACCTGAAATTTATTTCAGCACGAAAAGTGCGTCAAACTACAATCACATGAACCTCGTGCTAAACAACCAAAATCTTCGATTTTCAAAGAAACTAATTCAATTCCTGGGAAACATTATTAGGTTCAGTTGCTGATAAAACAAGAAACAAAGCGGGCTAAGTTAATTAAGTTTCCCTTCTTGATTCGAGAAAAACCAATGTCTAAAATTTACATCGAGCTACATCGAAACAGCAATTTTACACTTAAGTGCTTCTGCCAATTCAGCCCACTGAAATCTTCTTAAAACCCTTAGAATTTTCTTTTCATGAAAATGCAAGACTACATATAGTGCATATGACATATTTACGTATTTCTCAATAACGTAAGCCCGTGTCTCCTGAGATATCATCGGCTTCAGAGCTGATGATAAATGAAGCAGCAGGGTAATTGCCATTTCTATGAGATTTTAATAAAGCGCGACGCATCCTACGAGGTATAACAGCAGAACTCAAATAAGTTTTATTATTGCCTACTAGTTATTTTATTGCTCGTTTCAATTTTCTTTGCTCCCTTTCGAGCATAAATTTTATTGTCAGGAAAAATTGAGCCGAACACAAAAACTTTCTGCCATCTGTCTTATATACTGCATCTATACGAGTAGTACGACTTCGGCACTAGTTTATGGGAACTACTTGGCATGCATAGCTTCAGATTTGGGCAGCTCTTTGAAACTTACATATAGAAACCAACCTGCTATGCATACAACGCCACATTATAAAAGAGACTAGTAGTGCCTAGTTTTTAGTGCTCAAATAGTAATCTATTTACATTGCATTGAAATTACTGCAGAAGGTGTATTGCACCACATCCAGTTTGTGCAACATTACGCATTGCTTCCAGCAATATAACCACTTAACAAGCACCCAAATGCATAAAATTCATACGCATTAACACAAGTCACTGAATATCTAACCTGCATAATACGATCATAACATTTTAACCCAACTTCACATTTCGGAAACCGCATGTTTTGAAACTCAATTAAAGACAAGTTCATGGTCTGTCCTACCTTGCAACACTATTTCTTGGATTTATTTCACTGTAGCAATGTCCGTAATCCTCTGGATTTAGGCCCTAAGAATTAGGTGTTCGTGGGTGGCTAACAACAGGTCGACTGCGATCGCCAGGTTTGTTTGTAGACAGCGTCGCGACGACGGGCGTCTCTACGCCAGCGCCTCTGAAGGCGCACGAGCGAACTTTCACCTAATTCAATCAATATTGTGAGCTTAGCCGTTCGTTCGCTGTTTTTCAAATTTTAGCCTAGTACTGCTACAAAATTGTAATCCCACCCCTAATATACTCCAAATTTGACTATAAAACTGTTTTACTACAAGAGATGTTAAGCTCTTAAGGTTAAAGTAAAAATAATATCAGTCGCTCTTGTGTAATTGAATTATACATAAGCTATGGATTTGTAATAATAGCTGATGTAGGAGATGTCATGTTAAATCGACAACAACTGTACAGTAAGTGGCATCGTTACAGATATGTTAAAGTTGAAATTACATACGGTACTTACTAAAAATTATTGCTCTAATTTAGGTAAGGCAAGTCCAACAAGAGCAAAACGAGATTAAAGTTTAAATATGCTCGGTTAGCCCTTTCGTACATCACTGCTTCATTGTGTAAATTTGCTGTACTCGTAAGCCCTCTAATGAAGATATAATAAACTGCGCCGTTGATACTTTTCCGTTAAAGTAGTACTTCAACAGTATTTTTACAATAATAAACTTTCTAAACAAACAATTATTTGATTCTAATAGCAATTTGTCACTATGCTGTACATTAATAGTTATTTGTTTAATTAGTACAAAAAATGCATGATTTCGGGACAAGTAAGACAGATCGCCTGACGACGCGCAGCGGAGTCCGGCGAGTCTTACTCGTCCCGAAAATGCATTTTTTGTGCGAATGAAACATAATATTTTGCTCCAACTACTCGTAAATTCGGTAATATGAGTTATTATTTAGAATCAAACATTGTAGGTCATGGCACAAATAAACTATCACTATACTGGGAAATTAAACAACAACGACGGCGATTGCCGAATATTGACGAAGCGTTTGTTTTATATTTAAAATTTGCCATGTAAAACCCTATCTTGCGTTCATTTTTGTACTAGTGCAAATATGAATCGAAAAGTGTACAGTTGCCAAGGTAATTGGTGAACATCCCGAAATGACTTACTTTCTATACAAAATTATTTGACAATATGGCATCTTATCTATGTAGTTGGAGAAAAAAATATTGAAGATTTTTCTTTGCTGAAAAATAGAAATGTTTGTGCTGAACAGAAAAAATAAATTTAAATAATTTACATTGTATTTTAATAGTAATAAAAATGTCTCTATTGTTACCACATAAAATAAACAATTCCAACCCTTTAAATCTTACAACTTATGATAATAAACGGCCAAGTACAGTAATTTTACCTGCTGTTCTACCATCATCCTCAGTCCTGTAGATCCTCGAGGGACCATAAGGCGCCCTAAGACGTTTCAAGACTGGCTGTAATTAGCAGAAGGTCGTCAGTTCTACACTAATATACACTTTATACACTTTCACTTGTATTTTAAACGGCTGAGTGATTCTCCCTCTACTTTCATACATATATTCTCGAGGAATTCCTTCTACTTATTTTTGTTTTGTGCTAACTGTTTCACTTGGTTCCGTGTTATATTCTTCTCCTTTCATTCATTCAGTATATTTCTTCTGTTCTATAGTATGGTCAGAAATTGTGTTCATCTACTATGGCTGTACTGTAAAATTGTAAGGCCCGTATAAGCGAATGTCAAGTTTGACATTTAAATATAAACGTAGTTGCATTCATAGTTGCATAACCATACTAGAGAAAAATAATTTTTTATCATACTTTACTTGACCGTTTAGCTTTAGTGCAATTAATATTATAGATAGCTATTTATATGCCATAGAGATGATTTAGTAACTTAGTGACATGACATTTTTTAAGTTCGCAACCAGAATAATTTATTGAAGTGACGATTGACATAAGAAGGTACTCAATTATTTAAAAATAAGACAAGATATTGATATTAAATTTTGAAGATGATAAATCCTTGAATAAATATGTAAGAGGTTGTAGTACTTAATAATATTATATAAAAAGGAACGGCAAAACATGCTAATTGTATGAAGAGCGTAAGCAGTCCTTTACTTCTTTTATTAATATTATGTACATTACAGCGAAATTTAATCTTTGTAGATAGATATGGTGGAGTTTTGAAAATGATGATCTTATAAAATAATGAACACGAATGTACCAGTTTTCATTTTAATATATTAAGCCAAATGAGTTCTTTTAAATGAGAAACATGACATATCCTTCTTATGCTAAAATTAATCTTATACAACACTTTTGTATTCGTATCCTTGTTACATCAGTACCGTCCAGACAAGACCCGTGCACTTAATAGCAAAAGTTAAACTGGGAGACAACTAAGGATTCCAGCAAAAGTTTTTTTTTATTCTTATAAAGTGTATTTTTCAAATTCCCATAAGTTTTTGAATATTATGACTAATGTTTTTTTAAATCTTAAATCAAAGTCTATATGAAGTCCGGGGTTACATGTAACGTCGACAACAGCTTTTTGAGATATATGCCGCCAAACAGAACAATAACAATATAATTTGGATTAAAAGAATAGTAAATTTGAGCATCGTCAAAAAAAAAGTGGCGGTATCAAAATTAGAAGTATAAGTAGCATGTAATAATGGACCCAAAATGGATCATTGAGACAAACCATTGTTCATAAAATGAATCTCAGAGTTCTGGTTTGTTAATTTTACAAGCTCCGATCTATCGACAAGATAATTATTAAATAAGGAAATTGCGCTATTACTAAGTCCAACATAATGTAAAATAGCAAATGACATAATGTGACCTAATATATCAAAGGCCTTTGTAATATCTAATAAAGCAAGACTAGTCAATTGACAATTATCAGTGGCGACCAATATATCATCGACTATTTTCAATAGTGCAGTTGTACAACTATCATATATTACCTACGTTACAAGATCGGTAAGTGCCTTAGAACAGCCCGAAAGAAAGTTAGAAGAACCATGCCCAAAATGCAGAATTTTTCCATTTTTTTTTGAGGCCTGTTCCAATAACGCACTTAACAATCGAGTCTCTTATAACATTTTTTGCGCTATCAACTAATAAAAATAAAAATACCGTTGAATATGACAAATATAGTTTGCCTAAATAAAGTGGGTAATGGTTATTTGTACAAACCAATGTTCTGTAACAGTCCTAGGACCGTTATTTTCATAACAGCCTTTTCATTTTGTTGTTGTAATACCATCCAACAAGGATAAGGGAAGTTGACCTTATCGTGACAGATAACGAATCCGAAAACAAGTGAAAATAAGTTGCATCGCAAGAAAGCCTTTTAGAAACCCAGACTGAGGACTAATGATTGATCACTTAGAAATTTTCTCAAATGAGCATCCATTATTCTTTCTAATGGGATCAAGATCACTGAAACTACCTAGATTGCTCACTTTGGGAAGTGGTACACACAGGCAGTTTTCCAATATTTGGAAATACACTGTATTCTAGATCCAGGAATCAGTAAACAATATATGTTAATAGGTAAGGACAACAAAGTTGGATCAATTGTATTTCGATATCATAATCATCAGTACCAGTGGATTTCGTCGTAATAGTTTCCAAAAATCTTAGATACTTTATTTTCGGATACCAAGGAGAATTTCATATCAACATCAACATTGCAATAATTTTTCTAAAAATTTATCAGATTTTGATCAGGTGTTTTCGCAATACTTTGCACCTAGCCAACAAAATCTGGTGTTCTAAGTATGCCTTCTTTTCTCGCTTTATAGCAGCGGAAGTAAGAAGTAAGCCAGAGACTTATAATACTTCCAATGTTGAGCAAATTTGGTAAGCTTAAGTCTCGATAGAGCTGTCTAGTATAATTTTAATTTTTTGTGTTAACCACGGGCCAGGATGTTTAGTAATGTTTGCAAGTTATGATTTAGATACTGCAATGTACCATTTATATTACTATAAATAAGTATGAAAGGTATAGATTTTAGCTGGTAATTAAAAGTAACGATAACAAAATACTTAAAATCACTGTACATTGGAATAGAAACCAGATGCCTCGGATTCAAGCAATGTTTTTAAAAAAGTAAGTGAATAATTTGCTAGATATTGAACTTCTTCAACGCCTGACTCAATAATTAAATTTTTATTAGAGCCAATTCTATCTAATAATGTTTTTGATATTGATGTAACACGTCTAGGTTGTGTAATGATTTGGCTATGGTTAAATCTATCGATAAAAATCAGAAAGTATTTTTGTAGCGTATATTGTGTTGTACTATACCAAATTAATAGTAATTTGCATACCAAGGCATTGAAGTTTAACTTTTTATCACGAATGTGAATAAACCACATGAGGAATAAAAAGGAACTTCAGTGCCGAGGAGTACATTATATTTTATTTTAAATCGAAAAATCATGAAATTACATCTTAGTCATTTTTTGTAGGTTATGTTGACGTCGGTTGACGTTTAACTGTCGCTCCGCCACCAACAATAAGTCGTAAAGCAATGGATTACTTCACAGGCGATGTCTCGTATTTTAATAACGATTTCAACGTTCTTTACTGCCGATTTAAATAAAAAGACATCATTATGGTATTATTATCAAAAATTCTTTTTTCTTCTTGTCATTTAATGACATTATTTTGGTAAATCCAGACGTCAACAAGAGTTCACAGTCATTTACCCTAGATTCTTTTGAAGAATGTGTGCTGCTCCCATTAGTGAGATCTTCTGCACTTGCGTAGCTGATGAGTGGCATGGTAGCATTTTGCGGTTCTATTCATACCCTTTCCTTATTTTACTTAATGTTCCTAGTGACTGGCACTGTTTTACAATTCCACATCCTACTCATCTCGATATCCAAGTTCTTGTATTTACTGATTTTTACAGTTTCTTCTAACATGATGTTCGAATCATCTGGGACAGCTATATCAATCAGTAGGTAGGTTTTCTCTTTTTTATTGTGCACCACAAACGAATCTTGATTAAGTAAATTAATATTAAATTCATCAGTGCAAAGTATTTCATTACAATGAGGTACAATATCTGAATAGGATTTTTGAATTACATAAAAAAATCGTTAATTTTAATCCACTCAGGACGATAAGCTATTCAATTGCTATATTTTTCTTGTTTAAATTAATTTGTATCCAAAGCTGTTCATACATATCGGGTGTAACGTTGCAAGTTTAATTAATCAATTTATAACTTCCATAAAGAGTTACTCCGCCACCGTAGTTGTCTATTCTGTCTTTTCGAATCAATATCTAACCATCAATTAAAATAGTCTCGTCTCCAAAATTCGCTGATAGTCACGTCTCCATCGTGATAATTTTGTAGTTGTTATATATATAATACATATATTAAAAATACCAAAATGAGCAGGTAAATATCTAACATTAATGTTGCCTATAAATGAAAATTCTAGACAAAGATAAAGATAACAATATTTGATTTATAATTGACAGTAAAAATAAGTGAATGAGAACGGCAAAGCTCCTAAAAAGCAACAATAATTTTAATGGGACTGTACGAATATCAAGTCAAAAATCTTGAGGAGTTGTTATTCTCTTGATGCTGTTATTCAATTTTAAGAAGATTCTGCGTACAAACGACGTGAGTACTTGTTAATAGCCTCTTTAAAAATTTAACTTTTGTAATTTTTAAGTCCACACTAATTATGATGCTGCTACCTTTTAAGAGCTTTTTATTTTGGAAAACCATTTCACGGGCTTAGTATGGCGTGAACTTGACGATGGCGGGCCTAGTGGAAGTAGCTCTCCATTTACTAACCTTTTGCAAGTGTGCAATCTATCTATGCAACTGTGATTTATGTTGGTATGCATTTTGTTATTAAAAACGTCTAATACCGTATGGAGCAGCTTTTCATTATCCTTTTTTACTAGATCAAATATTCTTGTAAATTGCGACGAGTGATTATCCATATCGCTTATACACTTCCAATTCACAGCCTTGAGCTCTTTCACCTGATTTTTTAATTCTTCAATTTGAACTTTTAACTCCAGGAATTTGTTGTGAATTTTTTGATATTATAGACGTAACCGCGTCGGCAATCGATTTAATGAAACTGTTTAACCTTCTAAAACTTCCTCTATTGTCTTAGAAGTTATTTGATTAATATCTTCCATTTGATCTCTTGTGAATGGCATGATTAAAGATTAAATAATGGTGTACTACTTATCACAAATCCACCAGTGATTACTGTTTAGAACTGATAATTTATACCGGGAGTCTTAAAAAGCATTACATCTAGTATGCTTTGAATTTCTCATAATGCAATACCAATAACAATGTATCGGAACATAAAAATTTACATGCAAACAAAATTCAAAACCTAGATGTAATTCTTTTTAAGACACCCGGTAGCGAGGGAAATATTTATGCAAGGGACTAAAAGACGCTTTACTCTCGCGGTGCATACAGTGCATTGTTTGTACGAATGGTGGCAATTTTATTGCAAAAAAATTAAATATAAATACTAAATAGTAATTGACTTCAAAGCTTTTGTGATTCATTTCGAATTTATCTAGGTAGCTTTGTATCAGTTGTCTGTTTTACTTATTTTTTTATTCATTATATTTGTACTATTATTTGGTTTCCATGGTGACTTTAAATTCTATGGGAATAAACGCTTACTTTACTCCCTGTTTTGAGGAAGTAAAATATTGTTTTATTTCCATTCATGAAAAAACTATATTATGCCAACCTTTTCTCAAGCGAGAACATATAAATTTCATCATTTTTGTTTTCATAATGGTGCCAACCCTTAAGCAAAATAAGCGTTAAATGCATTATTCACCTACTTAACATAAGCATCACCATAGCGGCGGTAAGTTGGCATCAGTGCTATTTTTCCTTAAGCGATTTTTTGTTTCATGTATTGAAATTACTCGCGGATCCTTAACTGAATTCATTTTTTTTTTAAAGAAAGTTGGCCAAGCTATTAATATGCGAACATTTTAGTAAAGAATCTGTTCTGTTATCAATGTTACAATAAAATTAACACGTTAAAAAAATAATAAGTTGAAACTTTTGTCGTAATAGTTCCACGTCAAATATTCGAAACGTTTGTGCTTTTTACCATTTTTGTGAATACTACGTAATGACCCATTATTGACTAACTCTTTTTGATAAAAGAGAACCATATTTTCTGTAGGGCGTCCAACACTGTTTAGTTCGAAGTTTAATCCACAAATACAATGTCTTTTCAACGCAATGCAACAATACAAGAGTTTAACCTAAAACTCTTACCATGTTTTCTAGTGATACAAAAATGTTTTAGATTATGGCATAAATGTTAATCGTAAATAAAAGTGTTCAAACTTGCGACAAAAATAAAATACAGAGACGTCGAAAACGGTGGGCGACCAGATGAACACGTATATAGGCAACCCATTTAACACTGTTGAACGGTTTAGAAAAGTAAATATGACAGCAGCAATGGTGTGCCACCTATTAGAGAATGCATATTACAAGCAGGCTATTTTCATGGAATAGCATATTGTAATACAGATCTGGAAAGGATGCCATTGAAAAACATATGTGAAAGATAGAACACGAGTGTTAACAAGTTTTCGCTTAGGTATTTTTAGTCTGAGATTTTTTTTAATTGCTTTTCCACGCCCGGGTTACATCCTACTTTTTACGGCTGTTTCGCATTCTGCAAGGAATTTAGTTTTCCAATTTGACATTTATCAAAAAAAAATGTCAAAAAAGTTTTACATTATTTTGTTAGTTTTAGTTAATCATAAGTAGTACCACGTGTCCGTAAAGTAGTTGAATTAGAGCATTCTACAAAAATCCCAAATTGTATCTTTGATAGAATCAGAAGGTCGAACAATGCCACTCTACAAACTGTCCAATGCTAAACTGACAGGTGTATGAAATAAAAATTGTTGAAGTTTTTAAAAATTTATACAGCAAAGAAAAATTACTTTTGTTGGCCATTATTTTCGGAGAAATTTCTTCAGTGACTTGCTTTCTCCATATTTTCTGAACTGTTTAAATTTTTGAAACAGATATATTTTAGGTATGGCCACAAGTAATAATGGCATGGCGTTAAATCATAAGATCAGAGGAAACGAAATAATCCCTTGTTCGAAACATTTACCAATAAAATTTACACTCGTATTTTCTTTAGTTTTGTGAGCTGTTGGATTATCCTGCTGGAAATAATCCTTCTTCCACTCATTCTCATGTAATTCGTCAAAAAAAGGTATTAATATATTCTTTCCATAGCGTTCGGCATTAAGAAGGGAAAATATTGGTCCACAATCCTCCTTCAAGATATTACGTCACTGGGGTTACCACTCTGCTATGAAACCAAAAAGAAATATTTGAGCGATTGGCGAGTAAAACAAGGTGTAAACAGCGTCGCAGATGAAAAAAAAATTGTGAGGAATATGTTTTATTCAGAATATGTTCTTATGCGGGGCTGTTTTAAAAATAAAAAAAGCTTCCAAAAACAGCGTCGTTCCTTTATTCTACACAAGTCATATCTAGTTACCTGCCCTATGGGCATGTTAGAAGATAGAGTGAGGGTAGGAGACAATTCAATTCGGGGAAAAACCCCAAAATTTATATTGACTTCTAAAAAAGCATTTTAGGGCAAAAAAGGTAACAATAACATTTCCTTCGAAAAAAGTTATGTCCTTTCCAAAGAAGGGTAGATGGCAACCCTACTGTCCACGCCGTAATGTTGAGAGAATGGAGTTGTGTTTACCGAAATTCATAAGGAAGATCCGTAGATCATATTCTAATAATCTACTACATACCTAAATTAGTGGAACCAGATTACCTCCGAAAAGAGGTAAAATCCGAACCTTGATTTTTATTCAAATTGCGATTAAACCACTAACAATACTCCACACGCATTTGGGCATTTGTCAAAGTAAAATTTCGTTAAACAAATACAGTTTGTAAGGAAAGACTCAGGGCCGGTTGCAGAAAGCAACGTTAAGTCTGGTGTTAGCTAACATCGCGTCAAAGTAAACAAAAACGAATCAAATCTCAAAAGTTTATGGTAACTAATACATTAGTAAACAAAATTTGATGCGATTTTGTTCACTTTGACGCGATGTTAGCTAACACCAGACTTAACATTGCTTTCTGCAACCGGCCCTCAGTTTTTAAATTGTGGGGCAAGTTCCCACAGACAAATGTGTTTCCTAACAAATCTTCCTTTCATTATTCAAAAACATTTTAGAAAAGTGTATTACAGTAAACGTGAATGAAAATGCAAAATACTTTTACCGAAAAAATGCACCACTAACGATAATGACCAAAATGTCAAATGGGTGCTTGTAACTATAAAACATTAAAATTTTCTAAATCCTCAAATGGCACTCATCACGTTATCTTTAATCATGTATAATGTCTCTGTATATTCGTATGTAGTAGAAGATCATTATAAATGTATGCTATGCATCTTGTAATATAACTAAACTTTCAACGAATTGAAAAGCCATAAAATATAGTTTTTATTATTTCTTCAATAAGTTATTTTATTACCAAACGACTGTTACCCAAAAAAATTACATTGACTACTGTTATTCTTAACGAAACAGTCCCCAGATTAGTGAATTAGCAGAAAATAGTTATTCATATAACAAGGAATTACAATAAACGCAGTTTAATCCCGTGTTAAATACAATATTTTATTTATTGCTAACGTAACTTTAGTTATAACTTGAATATCCTCCTTCAATCAAGGTATGCATGGCGCTCTCACTTTAACTCTCTAGGGAGTAACTTGATGCATCTGAGATTAAAGAGTTACTTTAGCAGCAAGAAATTAGGCAGTAAGATCATACGTTAATTGTGTATAATAAATAAATTACTATTATTTCATCAGCTATAAAAATAAGCAATTACCTACTTTCTAAGCAATCAAATTTTCCGGATTTTCTCAGATAAAGAAATATTTATTATTATTATTATTATTATTTACTCATTTTTAATTTTATTATCAGTTTTCTGCCACAAATGTTACATATATTAATTTAGAGAATGAGTAATTAATTTTTTCAACGATTCTAGAAAGTTTTCAAATAATCACTCTAAAAGCACCAGATAATAAAAAAATTAATCTATTTTTTTTTCAAAATTATTATCGTCATTATTTCATATCATGATTATAACAATACATGTAATAGTATATTATATCATGAGGGACTAAAGTGCATCATTTAATCCCGCGAGTGGAGTTTGTTGCCTCGAGGGCGAAGCCCAAGGGCAACAACCACTTAAGGGATTTAGGCACTTTAGTCCCGAGGTATATACGCTATTTTCTGCACCTGTGGGAACATTATCATCAAACATTTCCAAAATTTGGAATCTGTCAATTTGGAAACTGACGATTACAATTTATTAGAAACTGAATTGCAGAAGGTCCTGGATAGCGTGAATCAGTTGACAGTACTGAAGTGTATTGTCAGTATATGTCAAATTCGAGATTTGCAGGTTAAGTTTTGCGTCAGTGTGTGTCAAAAGACAAACAAAACCTAACCTACTAACCTCGTGTGTACATAAATTTACCATAGTTACGGAATCATTTTTACTTTAGTCCCTAGGGATTAAATGAGCTACTTTAGTCCCTGTATCAACTTTAGTCCCGGAAGTGCAAAAAGTACATTTCTTGTTAAGGAAATTCCACAAACTGTAATTCAACACATTTGTATTTATCCACAGTTATGACTACTACAATTAACAATATAGGGTTATGTTTTTATAAAATTTAAAGCTGCTATCATTTGCATTTGCATTGTTGGTATGAAAACTTTCTGTTCGTGTAAATCGCGTAATACTAGGATGTAATAGTACATTGCAACATATGCCCCGGGACTAAAGCCTTCCATTTAATCCCCAGGGTGAAGTTCGACTTCGTCTCGGGAATAATCACACGTGGGATTAAATGGCACCTTAGTTCCTAGGTATATAGACTTTTTTGCGCTTTCAAGTCACAGGTTCCGAAATAAATCTGATTTTGCAGTGCTCTCAACGTGACAAGCTAGCTTTTTAAAACGTCAAAATTAAAATAGTAGTTTCGGATAATGACAACGCATATTTTGTAAATTAGCAATTTATTAGTTACCACATGGAATTTGTTTTTAATCAGCAGTGAAGTACCTCAAAATTCATTAAAATACGAGAAATCGGCAGTGAAGTAATCCATTGTTTTATGACCCTTTGTAGGTGGCGGGCGACATATAATTTATCTGTCCCTGTCGAATGACTTTTTTGACTCGGCTATCGCCTTGTCAACAGAAGTAACATTCTCGCATTCTAAAATCATTAATTTCGGACACTTAATACAAAAATAACATTTATCTACGACAGTGTGTAAAATTGCCTTTTAGTTGGCAGTTTTAAGTTTGTAAAACGACTGTTTAATAACATGTTTTCATTAGTTTACGTCGTTAATAGCAACGTGCTTAAAAAATTTCATTAGGCACGTAGTTAGCAGCAACGTGTTTTAGAATTTTTAAAACACTCAAAATTAGGACCGGTTGCTAGTAATTCTAATTTACATGAAAACTATTTTTTATATTTACCGTATTTTTTAGATTCTATCGTAGATAAAATATTGTACGATACACATGCGTAAAGCATCTTTAGACTCTCGTGGGGCTTAAAACGCTCGCTCACTCGCGTTTTAACTCTACCCCACTCGTGCCTAAAGAGTAGCTTTACGCACTTGTATCGTAAATTACTATTTATACATCAGCGTGCTAAAAGTGAAATCCACTGTTTACTTTTAGCACATGTGCTAAACTAAACAGCTGGTTTTGAATTTAGTATTTTAAACTGGAAGTGAGGTTATAAATTTATTCTAGTTACTTCTTTGGTAAGAGGTAAAATGTTTTTTAAAAAATTAAAGCCTTATGTAATGAATGAAGTAAACTGTGTACTATTATAATTACCTTTGATGACTAAATTTGACGACTACCTGCTGCAGAAACAGTCACCTGCGCCGTCACGGCCATCTGTTTACTATGACATAAATTGTAATTGTCATAAATGCAAATCTTTGTTAAATCGACATTTATGGATTAATACCAGTAAATTTAAGGCCGTAGAAAAAACATTGTATACAAACTCGTGCTAAAAGTGTTATTGCACTCGACATGTTATGAAACTCAGCCTTCGGCTTCGTTTCATAATTTTCATGTCTCGTGCATAAACATTCACTTTTAGCACTTGTTGCAGAAATAGCTATTTTCGACTACCATTTCCTAAAGGAGTCTATTATTTGACACTTTCCGTATGTCAAAAGCATGTTGTTATTGCATAATGTGCAATAAAAATATTATTGAACACATCTGTCGCTTTCCTGTACACTTCTATCAGAACTGTTTATTAAATGTGGTGAATTTTCAATTTAAAACAATGAAAGCATACCTAACATAATTTTTACGAATTTTCAATTTGAAATGACGTTGACGTTTTGTAATCTATCTTAGCCTAAGCATGTGGCAGTCGAAAAAGTATGCATACAACTCGTATCTAAAGCTTCTTTTTGCACTGGTGAGATTTAAATAATTCGCCTTCGGCTCATTCTTTAAACTTTCTCAAGCGTGCAAAACAGTGGCACTTTAGCTACTCGTTGTATAAATAACTATTGTATTATATGAGTATACAACGATAAAATTACTATTATCCACTCTTGAATCATTAAAGATTCACTCGTGAACAAAATTTAACTTTCTCGTCTTTTATAATAAATAACAATTATTTTACTTTCTCCCCATTCCTCTTTTGAAAGAAGGGCTTTATATATAGGTAGTGTAAAAATATTATAATGTTTTATTATATTTGATAATTTATGTATTTACAGCTAGTTTAGCTGAATCATAGTTGGGTAAGTTTACGATGAACCGATTAAAGCACTGTCATAAGTCATACCTTATACCAAATGCTGAAACTACTGCATTTACATTCTACAATATAAAAGCGAAATTTTTGTTATTAAAGTGCCAATTTATTGGAATCTCATACAAAATATGTACCACCATACCTGAATAATTATTGTATTGACAGTAATTAGTGGCGAATGTTAAGTATTAACGAGATTAGCTATTTTTTATACTAAAATATTGTTAACTAACACATTATCTTCAAATCATAAAATTTCAATATTTTAGGAAATTACAACATAAATAAATATACTGTACGTAATTGCAGTAGATTATGTAATACGGTAAAATATAATTGCTAAAATGAAAGTGGGAAATATTTTATAATTATTTTTCAAAATGTAGTATATCTATCAATTTTTCTTTTCCTGCAAAATAATCATCTGCAATATCTAGAGTATTTATATATTTCTATGCATAATTTTAGTAATTTGAAAATTTTAAATTCGTAAACTTGGAAACGTGATTGTTAAAAGCTCTTTCCGTTGGGAACGGGCTGAATGCAGTTATGCCAGTTAATTAGTTTTTCTAGTTTTTTAATAAAGATGGGTTAATATAAATTTTCCATTTATTCTCAAGTTTTAAATCGATAAAAGTACAGTTTTTCGTTCATTGAGTGACGGACTACATAGTACTTTGAACTTACTGGTTAAAATGAACACTTCAAGCTTGTCTTAATGGGGTTTTTAAAAGCAGTTAATAAAAGCCTCCCTGTACGTAATTGCATTTTGTGTAACATTATCAAACCAAGGGTGATGTGCTATATATATAAGTACTTTGAACAATACTAACCGATGTTATCTAACTACACTTAGTACATGAAGAACGTCTATACTTACCCAAAAATTTATAAAATCCAACCGAAAGTCGTGGACACAAACAGCAAACGAAAAATTTACTAACGCCCTGTCAAAGACACTGAAGTTGTTTACTAATATCCATAACTACCAACCCCTCACAGGCCTGCTAATATTATTATAGCTTAATTATAATTTTATTTTGTTTCATATTAATTAAAGCAATATATATTTTCTGATTATTTTGATTCTTTATGAAATGAAACCTTAACAGAATTTGACTAATCTCCCGCAAACTTGTCCTAGTTATGAATTGTCATTGTGTTGTTTCTCGGTTGTACTCATAGCAATTAAATAAAATGTGACAATTAATAAGCTCAGATCAGCTCAATATGTTGCATTTTACAATTACTTGCATATTATTATGGAAACCGTATCAAATTCTAAAATCTGTTAATAATAATTCGCATATTTTCATAAATACACTGCTAAGTTTCTCAAGTTACACCAGCACGAAGTAATTTTACATCTCGATGCGTTCGCGTTCTTTATGGTGCTTTTAAATAGAGGGTACAAAAATAATCCATCGAGGTCAAATCCGAAGACCTCCAAGAGAATTCTGGATTACACCTCAAAATAATCAGTCCATTGTCATAAAATTTACTCATTAATTGAAGTTCGTCTCTGATGTATGGGAAGTCGCTTCATTGTGTCGGTAGCACCCACCCGTCATCGTTGATTTATCATCTTGGTTCCCTTGGGAAAAAGTATTGCGCCAACTTGACGTCTATCAGGGACAGCAATCAAAACTCTAATTTTCAAAGGAGACAAAAGAGTTTCAACGCCATAGCTCTTTTCGTTTTTAAGCAATCGAGTTCTTTATCTTCTTTAATTTTTTGTAAATGTTCAAATCTGCTATGTATGATTAGCGTACAAATGCACCACCAAACAGAAATGTTGAGAGCTCCATGGAAGATGGTATAATAAACTGAGTTCGAGTCGTAAACCAAGATTTGTAAAACCTAGTGTATATACCTGAACAAGACGCACTCGAGCTTAATTTAAAATAAGCAATATTAATCTTTGGAAAGCCAAATCAGGTTAATCAAATCAAAAATCTTCTAGATATTCGAATAGGGAATGACAAGCTACCACTGGTTTATTCAAAAAAAGTCTGGGTTTGACTCTGGATTCATAATTACATTTCAATAAATAATTATCGAATTGCTTGCGGACTACATACTATAATTTAAGGCTGCTTTTTTATAACTGATAATGACTTAGCATTAACATGGAAATTATACTTTGTGATTCTTTAGTTTTATCAAAAGTTTATTTTTGTGACACGGTTTATGGTCCCTCTCTGGATTATAAAGACAAATACCGAATAAAAAAAAAGCCATTATTTCTATACTACATTAGTAAATATTACTATTATTATCATTTTATGAGCAACAATTTTATCTTTCTATTGATACCATCACTTTTCCTGTAAGTTGAACTGGCGATAATTCAGCAAAATCCTTTAATGCAATGTTAAACCCCTATGGTCGAGCTTGAGAGAGAACATCAGCTATGTAACAACTAGCTTATTAATACTGTATTGACGGGATTGTAAATCCAGACACATACTTTAAAATTTTTGTATATTTAGAACTATTCAAAATAATAATGGCTTTGCTAAGTGGTTAGGAACCAAAACACGATTTTGTACTTTTATAATTAACTGTGCGTGTATTTCGTAACTACCGGTTGGAAATATAAATGCAGTTAAATATTCTTTTCGTGTTCTGCCGAACGAATTCAAGTCTTTGTTACATTCCTTGTGTGAAACTGCACAAGACCATTGGTTTGCATCCTTTTACATTCCTGCATCCCTAAGACTTAACATAGAATTGTCCAAATTAAAAAACATACAGTCCACTACAAGCTCCACCCTGAACACTAACAATAAGAATCTTTTTAAAATTTGCTCTGTATTAAAACGTTGAACGGAAAAATATTTATAAAATTAGGTGTTACGATTACGTCGATTCAATATTAATAGTTATTTATACAAGGAGTATCTAATACGCCACGTTTTTGCAGGCGTGAAAAAGTTTAAAAAATGAACCGTCACCCAACTCCTAATTTCCACATATCCCTATCAAATACTTCTTCTTCTTCCAAGTCCCAGCCTCTTATGCATTCGTTCCAAGATCTTTGGAGTCTTTCTGATTTTTCTTACTAGGATATTTCATATAAATACCTTTCGGACCCATCTCAGATCATGCAGTCGCATCAAATATTGAAACCAATTTGAACTCCGTTTCTTTATTCTTTCAACTACACTCTCTCTCTTCTCTCTTCTCTAATTTCTACATTAGTTATGTGCTCGAACTTGATATTCTCGCACGCCTTCTAATATAATCAATTTCCATTGTCTTTGGCCTTATCTCTGCCTCTGCATTCATTGTCCATATTTCACATCCACAACACAATACAGATTGAGCCATAGTTAACTCTATATGCTTTTTCACCTCTTGGAAAATATTAGTATGACCCACCATATACTATTTATGCAACTAATTGTTTTCCGATCATTTTCTTGTTTTATACTCATGCCATCTGTGATTAAAATTTCGAATTTAGCTTTTGAGTTACCTACTAGATATTCTGTTTTGTGCATATTTCGTGCTATTTCCCCATTCTTGGTATAAGTGTTGTAATAGTACCCCCTTTGGAAACCTATTTCAAGTACCAATTGAAATATATCTAAGCTACATTTTGTAAGCCAATTATGATATATTTCATATCTCGAGTTCCACTTACTGTGTTAATTGTAATATTTATCAACCACACTCGCAGTATCAAATTAAATATACCCGTTTACTAACTATTAAAAGAAATACTATCAAGTACCGTTCATTTATATACCTACTTTTCTTCTTAATGTGATAAGTAGGAATTGACGTAACTCCTAAATCAATTTGACATTTAAAATTATGTCATGTAATTACTATTGTTTACGCCACGACTAGTCAGTTTTATAAGCAATGGGAATCCTGATTCCCATCTGAATGGGTTAACCTTCAACTAACAACTTTCTCTAATATTTAAAGACTGAATTCCTTTTAAAATATAATAACTAATTGATTTTATGAATCAAATACAAGTTTCAGGTATTTCATAAAGTTAAATTCGTACGTTCAGTTTCTTAGTAGCACACTGAAGTATGATCTGACATTACAAAATAAAATACATATTGTCAAAAAATAATTTAATCAAATATTAAATGTATCCAAACTTGATTAATAAATGAAGATTCGAAATATAACCTAATTCCAAAATATTCAAATTTCAAAATCATATTGTCGAAAACGTTGAGTACTAAAATCACTGTTGAATTTAAAAAAATATTTTTTTTAAATTAACTTCTAAATATAATTACAATAGTTTAAAGATTTGCCGCACCAAACTTACTTTATAATTTCTTATTATTTTGTAATAAATTGTCACTAACCTTCTGAATGTTTATGTCTTGTAGTGCCTGAATGCTCTACCTCAGCTCCTAACTGGAAAGATTCTAGTCAGTAAACACCTCCTGGTTGTTCCCGAACAAATCAAAAACTCGTTTGAAAACTCAATATACCACGTTAAATGGAATCAAATAATCTTGAATTATATATTTGAATAATATTTGTGACTTGAAGTCAAATTTGATCGTAGAGAATGCTTTATTACTACTACGTATAAAATCAGCAATTATTATTCTATCACAATTAATGGGAATTTAACCCTTAACGTGACTATTTCTCGTAGATTCTGAATTCAAGTTATTTTGTTACTCACAAAATATAAACAACCTTGTGGTTGCCCTTACTACCCCACCTGTTAAACATACAACTGTTATATGACATGATATCCATTAGATAGTTGGATGTAAATATTTAAATTAAATGTATCATACATACTGTATGCTGCATTACAGTGTAATGTAACCTTCGTAATATAAATTCAAGAAAATAAACATCCTGAACACTAACGACCTAGTCTTTGCAATCTTCAATGCGAAGAGGCATTTATTAGTTAATTGGAATATTCATACCTTGACATCTTCGCTTCCGCTTCCCTAGGACACTTTCCAAGCATAAGATAGACAGTAATAGCAATAAACTACAGCATTGTCTCGGGGCCTGGACACAACGCCCACTGGTCACAACGTCCACCACCTAGTATGGCCGCCATGTTGGACACAACGTCCACTTTCAAATTTGGTCACAACGTCCACCTTGGACACAACGTCCACCGCCATAACGCCCACTCTGGTCACAACGTCCACCTTCGCATTTGGTCACAACGTCCACCTTGGACACAACGTCCACCGCCATAACGCCCACTCTGGTCACAACGTCCACCGACGCCTCTTGAGAATAACAGTTTACGGCGTCGGTCGTAACGTCCACTCTGGACACAACGTCCACCGCCATATCGCCCACTCTGGTCACAACGTCCACTTTCAAATTTGGTCACAACGTCCACCTTGGACACAACGCCCACCGCCATAACGCCCACTCTGGTCACAACGTCCACCTTCGCATTTGGTCACAACGTCCACCTTGGACACAACGTCCACCGCCATAACGCCCACTCTGGTCACAACGTCCACTTTCATATTTGGTCACAACGCCCACCTTGGACACAACGTCCACCGCCATAACGCCCACTCTGGTCACAACGTCCACTTTCAAATTTGGACACAACGTCCACCTTGGACACAACGTCCACCGCCATAACGCCCACTCTGGTCACAACGTCCACCTTCGCATTTGGTCATAACGTCCACCTTGGACACAACGCCCACTTTTGTTTTACTGGTTATTTATTAATAAATTTTTAACTGTCTTCGTTAATGCTTTTTGAGTGGACTAATGTTTTCTAGAATTTAAAAAAAAATTGGTTTTAGGCTATTTTATGTATTTTTTTAATCAATGTATAGTTTCAACTATTTCCTTCCCATGCTTGACGATTTCGTCTCTCTTTTCTGCTGGTTTTTGTCTAGTGTATGTATTTCCAGCTCATTTCTCATATAAATCGGTATATGAAGCATATGGGTCATATTATAATACTAAATATACCTAAAGATTCATTGGTTTGCGTTACACCTCATTCGAAAAAAACTTTTCCTTATTGTACCAGCAGGTAAGTATTTACAAGTCCCTAAAAACTAAAATTAAAAGAGAAGGTTGACGTCACTGAAAAAACGTGGTTTTACGTGTTATCATTAGTAATATAACAAGAGCGAGACATACCGATAATTTTATACACGCCAAGGGGCGAGCGCTGGTTATAATGAAAACTGTCCCGATGGCAGTTTTCTAAGAGCAATCAGCACGATGACTCTTGGAATGAGCAAAATTATTTGTACGTCGCCCGCGTTTATATTTTAGAGTAGCTGGCCCGGCAAACGTTGTTCTGCCCAAAAATAATTTGTCTCTGAAACCTCATTCCACCCCCTAAGGGATCGTTTTTTGGAAAGTCACGAAGTACGTGTTTGCTTATTTGTTTTTAGGAGTACTCCTAAGAAGTGCCAAGTCGAAATGTCTATTTAATATTATTTTTCCATACAAAATTGGAACCCCCATTTTACCCGTTTAGGGGTTGAATTTCGAAATATCCTTCCTTGTTCCTTGTATAGGTATATCATAAAGGGAACCTCTGCAAAATTTGTGTTTTTTGCTTTTTTAGCCTTTTTATGCATATTTCGGATTTTATTTGTACTTACTTTTAAGTTGTCAGTTTGCATTTATTTTCGGCCTAATGCATTTCGTAATCGAATATTTCAATCTGGTTCGTTTGCGAGCACATTTTTTGCTTGCATGCAGTTAGACGGGCTTAAAAATGCAGTCAGTGCAGTGGTTTTCTGGGAATTCCTAATAAACTCGGGTATTCCCTTGAATTATTTTGGTTAACTAACACACACGCAGAAAACTCGGTTACTCCTCGTTTTGTATGATTTTAATTCAAAATACAAACAAGAGCAAAACGGCAGATCTGGGGATAGTTATACGCCTATCATCCTTTGTGTCAGAGGCTATAATGAATTAAAATATAAAAACAATAAATTAATTTGTAAAGCTTGTATTAAGACGGTAAGAGTTTACAAACTTTGACAGTATGACAGAAGCGTGCAATAAAGTGACAAATGCAGGCAATAATATTTTTTATCTACTCCTACTGCACAATGGCCATGAATTATGATTCATAATTCACGGTTTGCAGCCAATCATAAAATTCTATTTTCATTATTCAATAGTTTGCAAATTGCAACCAATCAGAAAATTCTATTTTCATTATTCAATAGGTTATAGCCAATCACAAAATTCATTCTTATTATTAAATGACTTTTGAAGTTAACAGCTGTCACAAATGTCATAATTCTGAAATATGAACATAAGGCTCCTATTGCATAGGAGTAGATAAAATATCGTATTATATTCGCGATTATGGCCATTATTCACTCAGATGACTTGCGCCACGCGCCTTCGGCTTGTGGCGCAAATGTCATCTTCGTGAATAATGGCTGTCATAATCGCTCATATAATAATATACTATTATCTACTCCTACTGCACAATGGCCATTAATTATGATTCATAATTCACAGTTTGCAGCCAATCATAAAATTCTATTTTCATTATTCAATAGTTTGCAAGTTGCAACCAATCAGAAAATTCTATTTTCATTACTCAATAGGTTGTAGCCAATCACAAAATTCATTCTTATTATTAAATGACTTTTGAAGTTAACATCTGTCACAAATGTCATAATTGGGAAAGATGAACACAAGACTCCTATTGTATAGGAGTAGATAAAATATCGTATTATATTCGCGATTATGGCCATTCTTCATTCAGATGACTTGCGCAAATGTCATCTTCGTGAATAATGGCTGTCATAATCGCTCATATAATAATATACTATATTGCATAGTGTGCAATAACAACATGCTTTTGGCATATGGAAAGTGTCAAATAATAGCTCCTTTAGGAAATGGTAGTCGAAAAAAGTAATTTATTTCGCCTAATACAATATGTATCTAAAATGGCGAAAAACCACACATGTAGATATTCCTTGTAAAATTCTGAGTAGAAATGTTAGTACTAAAATGTTGGACGTATCTTCATGAGCTCTCATGAATGCTAGATAAAAACAATTTTTATTTAAGTACAGTAACTTTTCTGTTCGAAATACGTCAAAATATCACCAAGGAAAGTTGTTCAAAATGTAAAATTGCCGTACCATGCAAATTTTCAGAAATATCAACTTACTTTCAAGAATCGTATCATTAGGTTTAAGTCTGCAATGTTTTGCTATCCTAATACTGAATATATTAAAGAATATAATCATAAAATTTTGGACTCCCATATCTTCAAAAAATATTATACAATTTGTTTAATTATTTATTCCTACTCAGGAAGCGCTCCTTAATAGCGTTACATTTTCACAACACCCTGTATAATGTGAAAATAATATTCCCCAGCATATAGCCTTCTATTACGCCACACGTAATTAATTTAGATTTTGATGTAATCTTTTTAATATGCCCGTCTCCATCTTGATATCGCACAATTACTTTTTGAGAGGTCATATGTAAATCGGAAGTACTCCAAAGCAATTCCACAAATATCATACATTTCTATCGTACCAATTAAAATTGTGAGACTCACACAATCAATGGTTTTAGGTTAATCCCATATTGTTAATGGCTGTAGTACTTATAGTTATATAGGTAGGTAGTGTAAAATAATAGATTAAAAATGGTTTTGTTTGTATTTAAAACAATTACTTTAGTTTCATATCAATAAACTTTATTAACTAGACTATTTCTACTTTTATAATAGGTACATTTATTGTTTTAATATTTACTTTATATCCCGCGAGCCACAACGTTACTCGTAAGGCTGCTAATTCACACAGATTCGGTATTCGAATCTTATAAATTTCTGATACCGACAGCCCATCGTCGAAATGTATTTAGATTGGAAGACGCAATTTCTTTGTTCAGATTCGCAGGTTCGAATATTATGTTGAGATTCGAATCTTGAGCTCAGATTCAAATCTTACGTTCACATTAGGTGTTACGTATTACAGAGGTTCAAATTCGAATTTCATATTCAGATTCGAAAATTAGAATCTTAGGGATTTGAATCTTTTTAGATTCGGAATGCCAATCTTAAGAATTTCAGAATATTGACAGCCCTACGAGGAATTCTTTAAACTCGCCTTATGAGATGTAAAATTTATAATAAAAAATATTATTATTTCTAAACTTCCCAATGTAGAAATGTTTTAAAAGTATATTTTACTATGTCGATTAGTAATCCTTCTAGAAAAATATGTCTCACTTTTAAAACTTAAAAATTATATCTACCAAACTGTATTGGATAGAGCGTTAACGTTATCCATAATTCAGATAGAAGCAGAAGCAATGCGGTCTTTGAATTATGACGAGATATTAAACGATTTCACTGAATTAAATTCTAGAAAAAAAAACTATATTTCCTTTATTAGTTAGGTATTGTTTATTACTTGTAGTTTATTTTCATTTTGTTACTTTTTACTTCGATCGTCTGAAAGACGAAGGAAGTATTATAATCACGAAAAAATCACTTTCCGAGATTTCTTCAGATCTTCAGGTTTCAGGGTCTCTAGATGACGAAAAACAGGTTTTCTCAATTCCGTCTGTCTGTCGGCGGTATAACTCAAAAACTATTTGTCGGAGGAAGATGATATTTTGCATACACATTATATATACATATATATATATATATATATATATATACCTTGAATGGAACCGGGAAAATATCAGACAAACATATACAAGGTGAACACCATAACAAATTACACTTTGTTTATTTTTGCGTTAATTTTGAAATAGAAGAAAGTAATAATTTTCACATGGGTCAGGTTTTACACTTGTCGATAATAGGACTCAACAGATACAGGATAATGTCACAAATGGGTCAAAACATTTCAACAATAAGACCGTTCCTTTAAATAGAGGCGCGCGTCGCACTCATTTCAATTAGGCTCAATGGCGCAGTTCGACTTTTCGATGCAGTCGATTGCTACGCAGGTGCAGTTACGATCGCTATGCAGATGAGGCGGGTTCAAACCCCAGCGGGATACATTTTTAAAAATTTGTTAATTGATCTAATTCGCGCGAGGGAAGTTTGGCATAAACCCATTTAGATTTTTTACTACTGTTCCTATTAAAATGACTTTTTTAAACAATTCCGTAGTACATTATACAAAAAAAAAGTAAAGCGTGATTTTGTTCGAAGTGTAAGTTTAAAGCCCAAGGGCGAAGCCCCCGGGCTACAAATACACAGAGGGAAAAATGGCGTTCACTCCTGCCTTGTATATATTATTTTTTCCACGACCTATAGTAGAAACAGTTATTTTCATAAAGCGTTACAGTCAATTGGAATTATACTGCAATATTTAGTAGGATTTTGAATTGTATTATAACAACATACATCTTATATATATTCTTTATAATGAATATATGCTTTAAAATGAAAATTCTGCCACAATTTTTATAACCAATCTAGAAACTGATTTTTAATCCCAATCGTGGAAAAATATATGTATTTTCTTCAGCTGGCTTTTATCTTTATGCTTCGGGAATTCACGTGTAATATATGTTTGGTGAAAGTGAAATGGGCGGCGCTGTCATTTAAAATCATGCCACCACTAAACCCCATGTTTGACTCTCTCGTCTAGGGTCCGCAAATATCTAAAATCGGCCCTGAAGGTCCTCTATCTGACCCAGTTAACTAACAGAGCTGCCTAATTTGTCAATGTCATTTAGAGACCCTAGGTAACATAAAGAAACTACAGTACTATAAGCATTAAAATATTCTAAAGTATGTGGTAAAACACTAAAAGCAAATAGGGGATTTGTACTTAGTAGAACAAAAATCCAGCAGAAAATAGGACCAAAATCGTCAAGAATGGGGAGGAAATAGTTGAAACTATAAATTGGTTCAAAAAATACATAAAATAGCCTAAAACCAATTTTTTTTTTATTCTAAAGAACATTAGTCCACTCAAAAAGCATTAACGAAAGCAGTTAAACATAAATAACCAATAAAACAAAAGTGGGCGTTGTGTCCAAGGTGGACGTTATGACCAAATGCGAAGGTGGACGTTGTGACCAGAGTGGGCGTTATGGCGGTGGACGTTGTGTCCAAGGTGGACGTTGTGACCAAATTTGAAAGTGGACGTTGTGACCAGAGTGGGCGATATGGTGGTGGACGTTGTGTCCAAGGTGGACGTTGTGACCAAATTTGAAGGTGGACGTTGTGACCAGAGTGGGCGATATGGCGGTGGACGTTGTGTCCAAGGTGGACGTTGTGACCAAATGCGAAGGTGGACGTTGTGACCAGAGTGGGCGTTATGGCGGTGGACGTTGTGTCCAAGGTGGACGTTGTGACCAAATTTGAAAGTGGACGTTGTGACCAGAGTGGGCGATATGGCGGTGGACGTTGTGTCCAGAGTGGACGTTACGACCGACGCCGTAAACTGTTATTCTCAAGAGGCGTCGGTGGGCGTTGTGACCAGAGTGGGCGTTATGGCGGTGGACGTTGTGTCCAAGGTGGACGTTGTGACCAAATGCGAAGGTGGACGTTGTGACCAGAGTGGGCGTTATGGCGGTGGACGTTGTGTCCAAGGTGGACGTTGTGACCAAATTTGAAAGTGGACGTTGTGTCCAACATGGCGGCCATACTAGGTGGTGGACGTTGTGACCAGTGGGCGTTGTGTCCAAGACCCATTGTCTCAAGCCTTTGGATATGTGAATTGGTTCTGACAGACTATTTTTAACATTTACAAATGCTTTATCATCTTGATCTAGTTTTTGGATTATAGATATTAAGGTTGGAAATACACCCCATTATATCAAGTTTTTTGTAGTTTTGTTCTTGGAATAGAGAGATAGGATTTTTGCATAGCAATGAATGCAATATGCGTTTCTTGTCCAATGTCCTTTTTTCTATTAGTGGTTGTAAGATAGATAGATTATCGACACATGACCGACCCGGAGTAAAACAGCTCTGAAGCTATATTTCAATTTATATTTATTTATTTTGCTAAAAGGCTGCTCAACGTGCTGTTTAGACTTATATAATAATATATTTTATCTACTTCAGTGAAATAAATAACTCATTACGTCACTCATTTGTCATTATTTCCTACCTAACTGAAATAGTGTCAAATGAATGACATAATGACATTTGCCTACTAAAATATTTTTGAAAATAACATTTCTCTTAATGCACTTTTCTCAATTTTGAGCAGTTGTAAATAAAATTTTGTACAATACATGTGTGATAATGCATCATTAATACACTTGTGTGCTTACACACACGTATATTAATGATGCTCTTATCCTACTTGTATAGTAAATAACTATTACTTCGATCGCCCTTTTTGTGTAATGGTATGATATAAGATATATTCCATTCTTCGGGCGTTCGTTTTTGTTCTAAACAAAGATACATTAGATCAGTAAGTCAAGTTCTATTAGTATCCCGCCAAGCCCAGCAGATCTACTTTTCTATTATTTGTACTACTGTGATATTTTAATTGTAATGGTCGCTCCACTAGTTTAAAGTAATGATATTAAATTATTCTTCTGTTTGTTAAATTTTATAGTTTTAAAACATCTTCATACAGGGTAGATTGAGCTCCACTTATTTTAGTACATTTTCGCTCCCGTGCTAAATTTTTAAACTGTCCTACTTCCAGTTCATTTTATTCCACCAAAATTGCACCTTCCTTTATTTCGTTACTGCACCCATAATGTATAATTAATATGGCAAATATAGGTGATAAAAGGAAACTCGCGCAATTGAACAATAAAAATTTATTTAATATTAAATTGTTTCCTTACAGATATTGTCTCCAATTAATCTCTGTTTTGTCCAAATGCTGTCTCATTTTTTGATTAACAAGCCCTGAGTATAAAATATGCTATTTTAAAATTGTTCAGAGCCCGTTTTAGGCAATGTCTTATACTATAAATATTTAGAGGCAGTATTAGTAGTTACTAGTCTAATAGTATAATTCGTAACTATCAAAATGCTCAATACCGCAACAATAATTGACTCTTTTTATAACAAACAACTATAAAAAGTTAGAATCTCGTAGCACTAACAAACATAGTAAAACAATCTACTAATATATATATATAACCTTGTAAAAAACAACTAAATGTATAAAACCTATTGGTTATAATATATGTAAATACACATACAGAGGACCCCAAAGGCAAGTTAAAACAACTATGATAAAATGCTTTTACAAGTAACAGTCTAATTCTATATTTTGGTTATGTTAGTAACTAATAATAAAATCTGTTTTCATGTAATGAGACTCTCTGTATATAAATATGTAAATTGCTATAATCTTAGCAAATCAGCTACATAAGAAATCTTTAAAATAACGAATAACTTACTATTTTAATATAAAACAAATGCAATAAATGGTATAGAATACCAGAGACGACGTCATTCTTTTATTCGAAAGTGAGGAAGAACTGCGATTTTGAACACGAAAAGGAAATGCTTCTTTAAAATTGTCTTAACTAAGTACTTTATGTATGAAATGGATTTTACTTATCTATTATGTACAAAATATGTTTATAAGCATTTTAGTCGATCTTTTTGTTCGTAACGCCGTTCTGGTGAACGTTACCGTTTTCTTCGTATTTGCCATTTTGAAATGGTTCGCTATAAATCACAGGATTTCCATTGTTGTGGAAGATCACCCCTTGTCCACAACCCATATCCAGTCCGTTCCATTCCGAGAACACTCTGTTGCCCTAAAAGCAAAAGTAACCAATCAATTAAATATAATGGTTTCATGATAGAGGACTTGAACCATTCTGTAGGTACTATTTTATTCCGACAATTTCCTTATCTCGAAGGCAAAAGAAAGCGTAGAGCTTACAGTTATTATTAGTTCCATATACATTCTTGACCACTTTCGAAATTTAAAAATTACTCAATAAATATGTAAATTCGCAAACCGCATCACTGCAGTGTCTAAGTCTGCTTACTTAAATGCATAACTAATTTATAGTTAACACTATATTATGCTAATACGGCGAGTAGAGAGCTTAACGGTTAAATATCGACAACCACGTTAAGATACAAGAAAGTATAGAAAGTTGCCATGTCGTGCATGTTCTATTGAGTAATTGGATAACAATTATTTCAATTAAAACTAACCCTGAAGGTATAACTATCACTATCCATAAATTGTTTGTCCAACAGATGCAACTATTACAGAAACTTTAAGAACTGAAATTGCCATTAAAACGCAGCTTTTAAGAATTTTAGCACACAAGTTAGCGAAAATATTTGGTACATACGATGAATTTGTCTATAAATCTTACACACTTAGTTTTTGAATGTTCGGAGAATTTAGTATAGAATATAGTATGATTAAAAATTATTTTCATCTAGTATGGCTATGGAATAGTTCCTAATTTACGAATGCAACTATAAGTCACTTAAAAATTAAATATCAAGTTTGACAGTTAAAGTATAAGCGTAGTTGCATTTATGTGCATAGAATACAAGGTGTAACGTTCTGCAGAATGGATGCATTGTGGGCGGACCTCAAATTCAACCAATAAGAAATGGGCCCACAAAGGGCACGAATGGTAGTACTGAAGTGTATTGTTGCAGACGCTGTCGATGTCAAATTCGAGGTTAGGTTTTGCGTCAGTTGGTGTCACACTGACGAAAAACCTAACCTGCTAACCTCGAATTTGACATCGACTGACAGTGCCAGCAACAATATACGATGGCGGCTATGGTTACACCATGATCACGGCCATGATGGATTTCCTGACTAGGCGCATTGGGGATTGGTTGACATCTCCCCTCTCCTTTCTGAACAACTGCGCATCTCCGGGAACGTTTCACCTTGTATTCGTTACACCATGGTTGCATTCATAAATTAGGAACTATTGCATAGCCATACTAGATGAAAATAATTTTTGATCATACTATATATTATGTTCACAACAAACCTGCTTGACAAAAATGACACATAGGTATGATCGTGTTAATTATTTGAGAAGTTTTCAATCCAAACCTATAAAATCAAATATACGTTCTCTTTGTGCAATTCGCGATACCTCTTATCGGTAAACTACATGCAAACGTTTGTTGGAAACTACTGTTGACAATAAATATCACATAAAAGCATGATTGTTACCTTCTCCAAATAAGCCTTGACGTAGAAATTTCCAAAAAGCACGATGAAAGAAATCATGTAAATGATTAAGGTATAATGCATCCAGAGAGGAAATTCGCATCCCACTCTAATACCATTGATCCCCAAAATTAGAGCACATGTGAACTGGACCTGAAACAAACATTTTGTTAACGTCAATTATACAGAGAATACAATGTTGTTCATACACACAAATGTTGATTAAATGTAAAACTTCGAAAAAAATCTATTGAAGTGCTACGGCCTTTTAGATTTCATTTTTCATCATAAAATTTTTACCACGTTTTATACGTCTTCGAATTCATCGAGAAAGGTCTATTACTACGTCATGCAAAATGCTTAACGGTTTACGTCTACTTATACATTACGACTATATTATGAACACTTTATTAATAAATAAAATTTACTAACCGACGATTCTAGTTGTACCTAGAAGCTTTATACAGTTAATTCTCACATTAGCTAAATTTTAATCAGCTGTAAATGGTGTAAAGATGTGTTGATTTTGTACTTATTTCGCAATCCCAGATTAAATCGGCTGAGCTGTGAATACGGAAACAGTGTAGACAAAATAGATTCCTTTTAATTTATATAATCATATAGCCTAATTGATATTAACATTACATAAACGTGAACGACTTTTAAAAATTATAATATCAATGCTATTCGTTATATTACTAAACAACCTACTTTTTTAAACTTTCTCAAAAATTACTTATCGCACATATTAGAACAACCATAAGAGATCTTTTAAAGCTAATAAAACTACAGAATTGAACCTATAGCAAAATAATATTTATAAACAAAACCATTGGAGTGGTTTAAATGTTATATCTAGTAAACACGATTGAGACGTCAAATGGATTATTTGAAAAACAATCGATTGCTAAACACGATAGAGCTTGTTCATTTCGTTATGGCAAAAACAAAATCTTTCAAATTTGATAATTCTAAATTGTCAGTGTCAAATACTGTGCAGCATATCAGTTTATAGGGCAATAGATGATAAAATTTCACCCGTTTTCGACGCTAATGAATTATTTGACACTGATAATTTAGAATTGTCAGATTTTAAAGGTTTTGTTTTTGCCATAACGAAATGGACAGGCTCTATCTAAGTTGAGTAACAGGAAAAGATGGAGTGTAAAATAGTAATGTCGAATTGCCAGAAATTAGTATTAGTATATTTTCTCGCTATCATTAATTAATTTAAGTAAGCCGTTTCAACATGTAACAAGTACAAAAACATTGCACCTTTCCACTCACTTACGGCTTTATAGCTTCCTTAATAATATTTGCGTATTCTCGTTTCGTAATAACAAAGCGTCATTTCCTCTTGTTTCGTAGTAGTTAAGCACATCACTTTCGAAGAGTTTAGTGATAATAAACACGCATGCTTTTAACGGTAGTAACTATTTCGCTTGTTAATTTCTATCCGCATATTACAAATTATGTTTTCACAGACCAACCAATCGGAAAACTATTCTAAGTAGGTATTGAAGTGTAAGGATCGTTAATAATAGAGCAATTGCATATTCTATAATGTAAATACAAAATATTCTTTATTAATGTTGCAAAAATTTATTATGTTCAGCTAAACTATTTATTTTAATACTACTTCATCACAGTATCAATGTAGTACAAGTTATATAAAAAATAAAACATTTTGCAGTATCGACGAGAATGTCTGCTGTTGATTCCATAAGTAGCTTGTAGGAAAACTGAACGCTTTCAGCGAAAATTTAAAAAAATCATTCGAACTCAATTATTTTGCTTTTTTCTCTTAATTTTTTCCGTATAAAGCTCCCTGTAAATTTATCACCTTCTTAATCGGTTTGAGGAAGCGAAAAAGTAAGTTGTTAACATAGCATTGATCTGGGTCCTGACATATGGATTCAAATTTTTTAAATAAATAGGCTTTACAAGTGATTTTAATTTATGTTGTCAGACATGTGCATGTTAATTTTAAGGCGTAGTAGATCTCGCTCTATTAAATATTGTTTTTATTTGTAACTTTTTTTAAAACGCCACTCAAACTGATTTAAAATTAGAAATAGGTTGTCTACTAAAGCTCTGATTAAAAATATGCAGCGGACGATTTCTTAGTTGTAATAGAAAAGGAATGATGTCAAAAAACTGTTCGTGTTGGAATTAATGCTAATCAATTAAGTTAGCCACGCAATGACTCATTTGGTCAAAATTATACGGTAACAGATGAGAAAAAAATATTAACGCTATTGCAAAATGCTATAGAGAAAATGTATTCAATTTAATGAGTTCTTCCACGGGTTAGCGGATTTCTGATACACTCTGTATATAAGAAATGTATAAAAAAATATATGTATAGTTTCTCAAACTGTTCTTATAAATGCTGTACTATCTCATTATATTAACCTTGTTCTGGCTAAAATCATTTTCGCCAGCAACGCTTCAACTATGGTGTGATTGGAACTTAATATTATTTTTATTATTAATATTTGATTTATTGTTCAATAATGTACAGATTATTTAGTTGTAATTGGAAACATAAATCCTCCTATACCTGCAAATTACTTCTACCTAGAATAAGTGAATATCAGCAGTTTTCAACCTGCTATAAATAACTATCACTTAGTGATTACTAAACGGTTAAAATACCAAGATTTATAAACTTTTAGAATTTATTTCGTGACCCAATCTTGAATAGTGCTGGAATAATTGGCGTTTAATCAATTCGTGAATATCTTTAACAAATTAATTTAGTAAATTTTCTCCTGCTTAATCACCCTTATAATAACAAGGGCATTGATATATTTTATATGAACAATGATATAGTAATGAATGAATTCCATAAATTTTTGCGAAATTACCGAAGTTTTCGTTTCATGACGTATTATATTTTTAATATAAAAATAATAAATAGACCGACATTCAGATCTACTAAATGAATATTTCGTTAACAGTTTTCAAAAGGAAAATCTTATGATAAGTTTACCCTAACCCTAGGAGCATAATCGCAATTTATATTTCTAGTAGCTTCCCAGACAACAAGTTACTACTGTTACTAGGTTGATGAATTGAAATAAAAATAAAATTTAAAATTAGTGCAATTTTGCAAATTACGTACGAAAGTATATATTTTCCTATATATAAACAATAGTGTATTTTATTAATTAAGTGTGCTCTGCTTAAACAAGTTATGAATCGCTATAGGAAGTGTAGTAAAATAAACAAATGAATAAAATTTTTCGAAATCTTTCTGCAGCAGTGCCATCGCTACTGTTATTAGGAGCATTGAATTTCTTTCGGAAATTTGTAAGAATTTGAAATACTCTTATACGAACCACATAGGTCCAACACGAGCATGATTCAATGATACATACTGTTTTCACTGCGTGTCCCAGGATTGATGTTACAAGAGGTATGATTGATATTATATTTGAAAATACAAATTTTGCATTCAGCTCTGTTTGGTTTGCAAGGATTTTTTCGTAGATGTTTTACTTTTAAATGAAAACGGCCATAACAGCTAATAAGAAACACATTGTTCGTCAGTTAAAGGACCTTATCCGTTCATATTATACAAAAATATTATTATGAGAAGCTGTTCTCAAATCTCCTACTAAGATCCGCGAATTATGTTAACGCTAGAACTGAAAATGTACATTGTTCAATGGTATGGAATCAGATATAATACGCTAAGAACAATACTAATATTCTTAGGCATCTAACTTTCATGCAAATAATAAAAAAGTACTACTAAAATTATGTTGGTTCTGTTATTGCTCTTAGGGCAGTAGAAGAATATCCCAAAATACCATTGAGACTAAGAGACGAAGGCTTCAAAAATTTTCATAAACACCTCTTTCAAGTATGTGTCTGCTTTGTAGCTTGTAAGGACCCTTTCATGGAGCATATTCGTTGCATAATTTGACTTGTAACAGTTCTAACTTTACTGATACATAAACTCGTAGCTCTCATATGCATAGTACTCAATTTTCTATGTTTGTAGGCCCCTAATTAGAAACACACAAAATGTTCCTTAGCTACTGGCCTCGACTTCTACCATTGCAGCCCCAATATTTGAGTTGTCGACGACCTCGGCTTCCAATGTGCTCAGGCCAGCTCCGATGTCAACTTCCAGCGTTCAGTGACAGCCCCTTCTGCTTTCCAGTACTCCAAGTGTTTCAGTTCTGGTTTTTTGACCCAATTTTGCACACTTATTAACCGTAATACACTGACTGTTCAGTTTTATCATAATGGCACTGTATATTGTACAAATCTTTATCGACAATGTCTTATTCTGTGTCCACTAGAATTAACAAGTGGCCCTAATCGTTTTGCTACGTCGCAAAAAATGGGATTCCCAAGAGTATTCTAGCTTGATTTTGTCGAATGTAACCCCACATTTTTCTGGAAACTATGAAAATGCCTCGAATTGTACTTGATGTTATATGAGACACAATTTTCATGTTTATATTAAATTACTATGATTTAATTGCTTATTATTATAAAGAATCTCCTAAATCTTACTTTCAAAACAAACCTATGTCCTAAATTTGACTATTTACAATTCATCGATAAACCCTACGGCAAGGAAATCTGTTTGTTTTGTCGATTATCCTTTGGCAAATTAACTTTGTTAGATGCTCTTTGCGTTTACCCCTTAATTGTGAAAATGTTGATGTGTCGATCATATCTGTTGTGACATCAATCCTAGGACACGTTGTATGCCATAAATCATTTTCATCGACTGCCAGAAATTCGGCACTTCACATAGCATATAATTATACTGCTCAACAAATGAACTTGACCATTTGCATATATTGGTGCAATTTTTAAAAATAAAAGGACAGTCATGGCATTTTTGATAACCTTTCAGGATTATGTCACTATAAAAAGCATTTATTTTCATAATTTGGTTTAAATAAAGCTAGTTCATTAATAAAAATTATTATTTGAAAATTTTGAATTTTGCCCAAATGTTCATAACACCTTGCATACAAAGTATGCCAAATCGTTGCTAAAAAGTTTTAATCCTTCCGAGGAGACTCAATAAACTATTAATTTACTTTTTTTGTTCTTCCTCATATTTTTGTTAAATATAGTTTTTTTATAATTTTATTATTTTTAATTTTATTAATATGATTTTGTTCATGCTTCAGTTGATATTTGAGTACAGTGCCATTAAGTATCCTTAATATGAGTATACTATAAAAAAAAACTTCTTTATATATTTTAAAGCACCTTTATAATACGAGCATGCTTGTCAGCCATATTGAATCCGATCACAAAAGCGGCAAATTCAAAAAATTTGTTACTTTTCAGAAAATGAAACTATGTTAATGTCTATACGTTTAATAGTACTAACTCGAGGCTGAACAACCGGTCATGCTCGAAGATTTTGAAATCTGAAAAACAGAAAAGAACGTAAATAGTTCATTAAAAAATGAATCAATGTTTTAGGCTTACCTTATATCCTAAAAAAGTATTTACTTCGACACGAAGTGTACGAAGTATTGAAATTCCCTCATATCGAAAACCACTCTGAGTCAAATATCTCTAAAATTCGAGCCAACCGACTAATGAACCCAGTATATCAAATCTCCGTCTCGGCGGTGCGGATCTTTTGGTGAAGATCTCAGCTCACTAGATCAATCCCCCCCCCCCCCGTATTGGGGGGTGCCTAAACGTGCTGTGCGGGGGATGTATGTTCGTATGTGTACACGATTCCGGTCGCCAGGAACCTTCCTGAAGTCTTGGTTTGTTTTCATACGATAGGTTCTCCGAAAATGAAGGCAACATCAACTTTTGAGCTATGGTCGTCGGCAAAAAAATGTTTTTTTGTTTTTTGATAAATAACTGGTTCATAGCATTTCATTGTATTAGCGAAACGGAGTGATGCTGAGTATCGAAGTATTCTTGGAAAGCACGGAAGAGCGCTTTTCTTGGGTGGGGGGTACCGTATATTCCTTAGTCTTGAAATAGACTGATTTTTTAATAAAGAATATGAGAGGCAACGCATAAAAGACACAGGAAAACGAACACCGTTGGCAACTCAAACACAAGGTTAGAAGCTAGAACAGCGAGCATAGATAATAAACCCACAACGAGTGAACTGCTTGACGTTGTAGGGTTATGTTTTGGTTGCATCATGGCCACCAACATGTAAAAGCGAAAGTACTGTGATGCAAGATTTTATGCAACTTGTGCGACATGCGTCTGCTTGTATTATAAAGGGCTCTAATATATTTTATGACGTAATGTAGCAAATACATTTTTATGGGTAGTCCAGTTCATTTGTTAAGCAGTATATTTCTCGTATTATCTGGTTGTTATATTATAGTAATATTTTTAACTCTTATTACTTTGTATAGTATAACGATTTGGTTAGAATGTAAAAAAACAATTTTGTGTAATAATGATATTTATGTCGGTATTAATCATAGCCATTGATATTTCTTAACAATAACTTATTGGCAATTTTATGTGTTAATAGAGTCAAAAGTGTATAGAAAACCATAATATTGATCCGAATCTCAAATCGCGGGTTTAGTAACAAACAGTAATTCTAACAAGGGCTAGAGCTGGCTTACAATAACATATTGTATTATGTGGTTTCAATGGTCAACCAGGAAGAATTCATATGCCGACCCCCAGTAACACAATATAGCAAACACAAAGAAGTGCACACAAAACCTTTTAATTAGTTCAACTAAACTATATGAAATAATGTATTCTGATCACAAATAAAAATCATACCGATACATAATCTTCAAATCACTGAACTATAGGTAAATCAAATTGCAAATTAGTAGACGAGACAGAACGCTAAAAATATAAGAAAGTAATGGACACGTAACGCTGAGGCGAACCATAATGGTAGCAACAAAACTAAATTAACTGTGTCAATAAAAATTTACAACCAAAGTATGCGGAAATAATTTAGAAGCTTTACTGAGTATATTGAGCGACACAGTTGCCTAAAAATTTAAAAAAAACAGAAACATGAAAAAGAATTATATGAAGAGAAACGCCCCAGAATGAGGTCAGGCCAAAACTGAACTTAAAGATATAATAAATATCAAAAATAATTTTAAATTGCTAATAAACTGTAAATGGAAAATGTAATAGAAAAAGGAAGATTTTCAGAAGTGAGTCAATAAGAGATGCAGAGCAAGAAAAAAAATATAAGAAAATATTATGATTGTTATTATGACAATAAATTTAAAAGTGTGACAATATTGGCAAATAAATGTACATTTCTGCTAAGATAATGTCAGAAGAAAAACCAAGCTAAATAATGATAAAGAAATTATTCATACAGTTTGATAAACAAGTTGAAGAATCAACTATTAACAGAAGATAACATGTTCAAAGTATTAGAAACTATTCAATTCCACAATCATCCATCAAAAATTGATCAATGATAATTTAGGATTTCACGTTTCTTCTTCTTTTTGGTGAGCGGATGGCCCAGCGAGCGGATGCTCGCTTCTCAGGCGGCCGACCCGGTATCGATTTCTGGAGACTCTCAAGTTTAAAAATCGTACGCTCCTCGGTTACCACGCTGACACCTGTGGTAGTCGTTAACCTCTAACACGGGAATTCTTCTTCATTTTCGACATAATATATAAAATGTGAAGTGTTATTAACATCCATGGTTGAGTATAGTTGTGACATTAACAATGACTTCTCATTTCTGTTTTTAATTATTTTTCCCATTTTAAGAAACGCCATACTTGGAGAAACGCATGATGTAATGACAGCATAACAATTTTTTCTTTGAATGTACAAAGGCTTTTTCTATGGATGTTTTCGTATTTCTTACTAGTTCAAGAATTTGCCGAGTGCCTTCTAGGCTTGGCGGAGCTGTATTTCGAGAAAATTTAAAAAACAAACCAAAAAGGACAATAGGACAGGAGAAACACCTAGGGTGGTTGGGACATGTATATAAAACTAAGAATGAAAGAACAGCGAGACAAGTTTGCGAAGTAAGGGTGCCAAAAAACCAAGAAAGGGAAGCTAAGAAAAAATTGGGTGGAAAAACTGGAAGAGGCGGAAAGAGAAAGGAAAATGAACGAAAGTAGCAAAAACATGCAAAACATGAAGAAATGGGGAAACAATGTACCGGAAACCAGGAAACAAATGGAACAACCCATCAGCCTTACACCAACAAGGTAGAAAGGCTTAGGATTAAGTAATTTCTTACGCCAGGTGGCCATAACAGGACCTAATCGCATTACCTTTAAAATGAGCAACGCTTTAAAAATTGATGAATCCAACTATCTAACATAAATACTAAATGCCATTCATATCATCCCCACAGACATTGATATTTGTCAAAATTATTACAGATTGGTATAATACCTTTTTCCTCTTATTATAAGCCAGTGATTTGTTTTTAACCACAAAGTGGTTCTATGAGCCCTCTTCACTCGTAAGTCCGGTAGGTGGCTAGCCTTGTCCGTCGAAAGCGAAGAAGAGCTCCTTTATTAGGAGTTAACGAATACATGTGTGGTAGTCGAAGAGGATACGATTTTAAAAATCCCGGTGTAGTTGCCGGGGATCGAATCAGGTCTGGCCACCTAAAATTCAAGTATGTTGCTTGCTCTGCCATCCGCTCTCAGCGACCCATTATTATAATTGAAATATAATGCAACCAACACTTATAAGTAGCGAATTTCATGGCTATCGGCATCACAGATACTTATGGCTACCCGGTACAAATAAATGGTAATCAACAGTTATTCTAGAAAATTTCTATTAAACGTTTTCTGGAAAAAAGACAAAAGTTTCTTCTTGTGTGGCACATCAGTTTTTGAACAGCATCGTTGCTCACTTTCTTGCTTCCTGCGAACCATAATTTTTTGAAATTGTTCAGCTTTTCTGGCCGTTTTGTCTTTTCTTAGTTTTTGTCAAGGCACATGTGCTGCCATCATATCCGTTTGACACTGGCAGCGACTATTTGACCTTGGACAAACAGCACTTCTTACAGTAGGTAATTTGAATAGTTATAAATATTTTTGACTATTCAATTCACCTGTCATCTGTCAAAAAGTGACCAATGAAAAACCAGAATTCTGACGTTTCTTGACCAATCAAAAAAATATCAGTGGATATATCTTCCTAGAAGGTATTCAAGTGACTATTTTTAACAAATGCGATTTTTATTAGAAAAAGTCAATATTAGTGTTCCGTTACTATAGAAATTGCGTAGCTTGTTGATAGATTTACTGAAAACTAATTTGAAAAAGTAGTTTGGTTCATTAAATAGTCCCTCGAATACCATTCTTAGTCAAAGTTAAGTAGATTATTTTTGCGGTGGTATCACTACTCATGTCCATTGCGCTTGGGATTAGGACTCGTGCTAGCGCACTCGTCCTAATCGTACCAAAGCGCAATGGACATTCGTGACACCACCGCAAAAATAGTCGACATAACTATGACTACTCATGGTATTATAAGTGATTATTTTTTAAGCAGTCCTATCAGCCAATAGTAATCAGAAAAAAATTCAAATCGACCAATAGCATCAAAATTACACTGACTATTTGCTAGTAGCTAATTACACTGACTATTTGCTAGTAGCATCAAAATTACACTGACTATTTACTAGTAGCAAATTACAGCGACTATTTTTTCAGAAACCATTCAAATCGTTCTTCTGCTGTAACACAGCTAGCTAAAAGTGGAGTAGGTAAACAGCAGTTGTTAAAAATAACAGGACACTCATCTGGAAGCTCCATCAAACCATATCTACAACTTGAACTGTTTAAAAAATAATCACGCCGAATTACATTCGTGGTGTTATTTTTTTTATAATTTTAACTAGATTAGCACTCATCTTTGTTGCTATTAAGAAATCCCACTCGTGGACTTCGTCCACTCGTGAGATTTCTTAATAGCAACAAAGATTCGTAAATCTAGTTAAAATTATCAAAAAATTATCACCACTTATGTAATTACTGTTGACTATTCAATTCAACTGTCCTCTGTCAAAAAGTGACCAATGAAAATCCAGAATTTAACGTTTCTTGACCAATCGAAAAAATATCAGCGGATATATATTCCTAGAAGGTATTCCAGTGACTCTTCAACACTATAACATATAAGCCAATCATATTGCAGACATTTGCTTTTTTCAACCAATAACAGCAGTATATCACTGAATATTGGGCACCATGCAAAATATTCACAAAAAAATGTACGTACTCAAAAACTAAATAGCATTGTTGCGAAATATCGCTTAGCAACGATGTTCTGTCCTTAGCGATATCGTTAGGTTCTTCTTCTTCCTCTTATTGTAGGCCAGTGGCCTGTTATAACCACAAAGTGGTTCTATGAGCCCTCTTTGCCCTTAGGCCGGGTAGGTGGCTAGCCTTGCCCGTCGAAATTGAGGAAGAGTTCCCTTAGCGATATCGTTAGGTTACGTAAAACTAAACACCAACAAACTGTGTGAACAAAGTTTGGCTTGCATTAAAAATTTTAAAATGTTGTGTTTTCGAAGTATTCTGTTGAATTTAATTGAGGATGAATTGTTGGATTATTTTTCAATAAAGTTAATAGCTATGTATTAATATTGTTAAATAGACGTCCCAAATACCACTCGAAGTGGATTTTTTTTAAAAATATTTTTCCATTTCCATAAAAATTATTACAAATTTCACTCAACAAAATCACACTTAAACGTCACTCTCCTTCGGCTCGTGACATTTTTTATATGATTTTGTTTCGTGACATTTAAACGCAATAATTTACATGGAAACAGCAAAATATTTGTCAAAAATATATCCACTGCTTGTGGTATTACCCTTGAATACTTTAAACAATTGTGATTTTTATTAGAAAAAGTCAATATTATTGTTCTGTTACTATAAAAATTGCGTAGTTTGTTGCTGGATTTACTAAAAACTAATTTGAAAAAATATTTTTGAAAACTCAAATCCCCACTGCGACAAGAGCTGTTTGTTCAAGGTCAAATAGCCGCTGTCAATGTCAAGAGCATATGATGGCAGTACCGGTCTCTACACACACAGAGTTTTGCTTAATAAGAGCCCAATATCTGTCGATTGGACGCAATGTTTGGAGGTTACTAAATTTTTAGGGAAATTAGTGACAATGAGACCAGGGCCATGCTTATATCTCCTTTATTTATGAATCGATTTTGGATACAATTTGATACATGGATACTAGACATAATTTCTGATTGACCGAGAGATATAGTTGAAATAGTCAACTTCCGGTTTCACCGGAAGTGCCATTAACTTTGAGTTTTGAAATCGATCACCCTATACATTTTAGGTTTTTGGAATGTACAGCTCAAATTACATACGATCATTTTGCAAATTTTCATTTTTCTAAACAAAAAATTATTTTTTCTCATAGAATGCCGTGATTGGAGAAAATTGTTCTAAATGACTCCTCTAGTAACCTATAATAATACATATTTTATTAATTTGACCAATAAGAAATCGTTCATGAAGGAATAAAATTTGCTAAACGTGTTTTTGAGAAAAATTTGTTTTTTTTAAGTGCACTTACCAAGGGCCATCATGCCATTAGATGGAAAATTTAATTATCAATCTAACGATATGCATCATGCACCACTATCTTTATATTAAACGGCAAAATGTTTATTTAATACATTTTTAAAATATTTTTGGCAAATACCTAAGCAAATTTGGTAGTAATTTGAGTCGTAGCATCCAAAAAACATAAAATAAACAAAATAACCCATTTAAAAAATCAAAGTTAATGACATTTCCGGTGAAACCGGAAGTCGGCCAATTTGATCATATCTGTCTCTCAATTCGAAATTATGTTTATTATCTTTGTAACAAGTTTCATTCAAATCCGTTGATAAGTAAAGGAAATAAAGATATGTCGCTGACCTCGTTGTACCCGGTATACCAGTCTCGAGTAGCTCGGGCATAATTAAAAGTGGTCAAATCAGGCAAAAGACGTTTGTTCAAACAAATTCTAATGTTAATTTCTGTATTAATTAATCTTTCCCATTATAAGGGTTTACTGCTGTCCCCACATTCTTATATTTCTTGCCATACAAGAACCTTGCGTTCAAAATTTGAATAATAATAGACTTTTTAGGATACTGCATTGATAACTAGCGTTTACATAGTTACAACCGAGTCCGGTAGATAAAATTTACCGGCCTAGACCAGTAGTAGAACTACCGGCCGGTAAATTTTATCTACCGGACTCGTATCCTAAAAAATCTTATACGATACACGACCGGTAGCATTTTTATGGCCTTGCCAAACATACAGGTCTCGCCCTACGGGCTCAACCTGTAAAGTATTGGCGCGGCCATAAAAACGTTGCTACCGGTCTAATAACGTAAATAGCTATTTTGGTACACGCTCCGCAAAATGACATTTTAACAGGCTCGTTTGAGTCCGCAAAATGCTATTCTAGCGGACCAGCGGAATAGTATCTTAATGGATTTTTTGGAATCAGAAATGTCAGTTTTAGTTATTACCTACACTAAAAAACTGTGGTACAGGAAGCGTAAAAAAGTCATATTTAAAGTATTACTCGTCGTCCACTGCAATACAATGATTCTTTTTATCGATTAACATGCAATACAAAACGTTACTTCATGTAATAGCGGTATTGTGTTACGTCCTTACTCTTTTCGGTCCTTTCTGTCTTTTTCTTTTTAATTTTGTCTACTGTTGATTTACTGGTTCTATTTTTTTTTGTATCATCTGTCACTGAAATTGACTGTTCTTTCTTGATTTACTTCCCTATTGTTTTCTCTAATTTTCCGTCTTTCGTATCTTTCTATCGTATCTACACTCCCTGGTCTTTCATTATTTGTCTGATTCTAAATGAATCTTACAATGGTTCTTTAACTGTCGATCTGCTTGTTTTCACTGCTTCTGCAATTAAACTGTACGACTTTTTATTGTTTTCTAGCCAACGACTCAACATTTTTCTTCTAACTTCAATATGTTTTTATGTCAATTTGACAAATGACGCTTTAAATTAAACAAATGACATAACAAACAAAACACCATAAGCGTATAAAATATTGTTTATCGTATCGTCGTTTATGATGTCTCCATAATTGCAAATATTTCTGTACAATTATATGGGTCATAATATAATAGAAATCCCATAACACGTTAGTTACACATAATACATTAGTTACAGCCAGATATGCCGGGCTCCATAGCTCAGTGGTAAGCATTCTGGCTACTGATCTAAGGATCAAGAGTTCGATCCCCGATCCCGGTGAGGTTTTTAAAAATTAAAAAAAATGCGGATGAAAACCTCTACAGAATTCCATCATTCGGAAGTGATGTAAAGCCGTGGGTCCTATGTTACTACGATGTGTAGCATGTAAAAGATCCCTTGATAAGGTTGGAACTCCTTAGTCTCGGCAAAATTCTAAGTAGGACTAAGGTACCTGGTACTCTGCATGCCTAGACCTTGTTCATGGGGTTGGCAAAAAAGGCCTATGAAGGCCTACTTGCTAGACTCGCTAGAGTCTCCCCAAAAATACTACACACACACACACACTACAGCCAGATATATACAGGGTGAGTCAATAGTGAGGGATCGGAATTCTGCTTTTCAACCGTTCAAGATAAGAAAAAAATGTAAACGCCTCCCCACATAGTTTTTCGCTCTGCATCACTCAAAAATATTTTCTGTTGTACAGGATGAGCCATAACTAAGGTACGTATGTTAACTTTTTTTTTCAAATGGAACACCCTATATTTTATCACATATTCTTATTGGAGTTTGAAATAGGTTTATGGCAGTATAAAATGTTTGACGTTTTGGTGCAACTTTGCCATTTTAAAAATTATTTATTAAAAATTTCTTCGAATACATGTGTGTTTTTTAAAAAATCCCAGGAGCTTATTTTTGAAGTTATAACGTTAAAATGTTGGATCCATAAGGAGAAAGGCCAGTTCTATCCACCTGGTACAATAAGGTTTGGCTTTACTGTACAGGAGGGTCACAAATTAATTTTAAATTTCGCGTACTTCGGAAGGTCATAACTTCATTTTTTCAAATGGCACCCCCTGTATTTTTTTACACAATTGGATCCGTCTGTGATCTGGCTACATTTTTTAGTAAGTTTAACCTATACTGAAAATGCATAGTTTCAGAGATATTGGACATTTTTCGTTGCTCTGACTGCTAAAAGATGCCAACTTCATGTAAAACAGAGTGCTATGGAAAAAAGTGACATTCTACTTAGAGTGCTATGTCAGCAGGTGTCATTGTTAGTTTTACTATTGTCACTGTCAGGGCATGTTTCAATAATTGCAATTTCTCTAAATGGATTTAAGATTACAAGAACAAATCGACATGATTTATTGTTTGGGGGAAGGCGAGAGAAATGCTCTCCTTGCGGCAAGAATTTACGCGCAGAGATATCCCGAAAGGCGGCATCCGAGGCGAGTTGATTTTGAAAAACTAAGAGAAAGATTCGAGAGAACTGGGCACGTAGAATTTGAAAAAACTGAACGAAGAAGAAACATTTCCAACGAGGAGAATGAATTGTTGGTGTTGGCTACTATTGTGGAGAACCCACATATTAGCACTAGGAAAATAAGCCGTGAGTTAGAGTTCAGTCAAACGTCTGTATCTAGAATAATTAGAAAAGCGAAATTTCATCCATACCACATACAACCTGTACAAGAGCTTAATCAAGACGATTTTGACAATCGTCTAGCATTTGCAAATTGGGCTTTGAGAAGAAAGGATGAACAAGACGACTTTTTCGATTTGATTTTATTCACCGACGAAGCGACATTCCACAAAAATGGATTTGTCAATCGCCACAACTTCCACTATTATGACAACAATAACCCGCATTTCGTTAGACCAGTGGATCATCAACATAGGTGGTCATTGAATGTGTGGGGTGGTATCGTCGGAGATTATGTTCTTGGGCCATATTTCTTTGATGGAAATGTAAACGCTGAACGCTATTTGCAATTTTTAACAAATGAATTTCAAGATTTTATAGACGACTTGCCAATTGCGATTGTCCAGAAGATGTGGTTTCAGCAGGATGAAGACCCACCCCACTACAGCCATATTGTCAGGGCATATTTTAATGCCGAATTTCAAGACAGATGGATAGGAAGGGGAGGTCCAGTGAATTGGCCAGCAAGATCCCCTGATCTCACCAAGGTAGAACGTTTTTTTATGGGGGTTCTTGAAGGAAATTGTGTACACAGAAGCTCCAACAACAATCGAGAATATGAAAGATCGAATACTTAATGCTTTTCAAACAATAAATCAACAAATGTTGCGAAATGTTGGCAGTTCGTTTGCTAAGAGAATGCAAGTTTGTAGACAAGAACACGGTCGCCATATTGAACATATCATTTGAGTTAGTTAGGTTAGGTGTTAGGTGTATGTACCCACTGGCCATGTTGTGAAAATGTTTTTTCCACATTATTATTATTATGTATTAAAATTATTATTTCTTTTATTTTGTTTTATTCTCGTGAGAACCTTGAATTGTTATTGCGCTGCAATAATAAGAGAAAAACTAGAAATGTCACTTTTTTTCATAGCACTCTGTTTTACTTGAAGTTGGCATCTTTTAGCAGTCAGAGCAACGAAAAATGTCCAATATCTCTGAAACTATGCATTTTCAGTATAAGTTATACTTAATAAAAAATGTAGCCAGATCATAGACGGATCCAATTGTGTAAAAAAATACAGGGGGTGCTATTTGAAAAAATGAAGTTATGACCTTCCGAAGTACGCAAAATTTAAAATTAATTTGTGACCCTCCTGTACAGTAAAGCCAAACCTTATTGTACCAGGTGGATAGAACTGGCCTTTCTCCTTATGGATCCAAAATTTTAACGTTATAACTTCAAAACTAAGCTCCTGGGATTTTTTTAAGGAAACACATGTATTCGAAGAAATTTTCAATAAATAATTTTTAAAATGGCAACGTTGCACCAAAACGTCAAACATTTTATACTGCCATAAACCTATTTCAAACGCCAATAAGAATATGTGATAAAATATAGGGTGTTCCATTTGAAAAAAAAAAGTTAACATACGTACCTTAGTTATGGCTCATCCTGTACAACAGGTAATATTTTTGAGTGATGCAGAGCGAAAAACTATGTGGGGAGGCGTTTACATTTTTTTCTTATCTTGAACGGTTGAAAAGCAGAGTTCCGATCCCTCACTATTGACTCACCCTGTATATTGTAATAATTTATTAGAACTGATAACATATTAACATAGTATAAAATTATTTTTGAACATTAATTTCAATATTTTCACAATTATGAAAACTGAAAGACACATCTTTCCCATCCATCTCGACTGCCACATCTCCTGTAGCTTTCCCAGATAAGCCAGCACACATTTTCATTGATTCTTTAGTATCAGAAGCACTTGCCATACACACCCTTCCGATCTGAATTTTTTGCGCAATGGAAATCTTCTTTTCTAGATTTTCTTCTAAATACCCCTTTGCAACCTTGCTAGACTCCCATCCACCCAACTCTTGCAGTTCTAACATGTCTCCACCGGCGTTTACAAGCATGGTCGCTGCAGATCTCCTAATGCAGTGGCCGGTGTACATAGCTGGATTTTCGAGTTTGAGATATGTAGCAATTTTTTCAGGAATTTTAGAGAAAAAATGAATGCCACATGGCTGAATAGTACACTTTCCATTTCTGTATGATACAAAGACTCTTCTATGCGTAACATGAGCCGGCCGTAACGCTGCATATTTTTTAATTAAAATTACAGGATTGACATCACCCTCAGACACAATCGCAAAAAATCTCTTTTTGTAAGTTTTTGAATCGGGAACAGTAACAACTACCTTATTCTCTAAAATCTCAACGTCATCGGTAGACATCTTCACCAATTCATTCGTTCTGCAAGCTCCAGCAAGTCCAATCAAGAAAGCTACTTTTATCATCAAAAAGGGTTCATCTCGAGCTGTACGCAAAAATTCATCAACTTGTTCTTTCGTCAGTACTGAAGATTTTTTATGTCGGTATCCAACATTCTTCTTTTTGATAAATTTGATCAACGAACCATATTTGTCAATTTCGATTCTTTCTTTTAGTTCCAAACAAGCTCGTAGCATGGAATATTTCGGCCATAATGATGAAGGGGAATACTCATTTGAAAGTTTTGCGAAATACGCCAGCAAAACGGTTTCTCCAGCACCTCGAACCTGTTCCTTGTCTCGCCACTCACAAAAAATACGATATTCTTTTTCGTATTGAATTTTCGACTTCTCTGGCAACAAATCCATTTTCACACTTTCTGCTAATTTTAAAATACGTGCGGAGACACCAAAATCTTCCATCACTTTTATCAGGAACGACCAAACGTGGCAAAACTTTTGACAATTTTTTTCAATTCAATGTAAACAAAATCAGTGTTTTGTTTTAAAATTACTTGCTTCGATGATACGATACAGCTGATTATTTTTTTCGTAGAGATTTCGACCAATCAGAAGGCTAGATTTAGTTAAGTTATCTTGTATAATTTCGATTATACAAAATCGATTATACTATAGTAACTTCACTAGGCAACGCAGTACATAACTTTTGTCAACTTGATGTTGTTTTCATGTAGATGACTTTCAGCTAGGTTAATACAAACAAATCGAGCTGCCAATAAAATATTTATTTGTTCTAAATATTAAAATTTACTCAAAAAATAATCAAATCGAATACAATGCGTACTTCGAACAGGTTATACGTCTCAAACTTCCTGCACAATAACAAATCGTGTCAGGTTGACAGAATAGTTCTCTCGCTGACGCGGTCGGACTATTTAACCTGTCAAACTGACACTCTTTTATTATTGTGCAACAAGTTATTGACATATAACCCGATAATATCGAAGTAGTTATAGTATTACTTCTGAAAATATAACTCGAATATTTGCGATTTAAACCATCTCGGACGTTGCTACGCGACTCGGCTATCGCCTCGTCGGCTAGCAACGTCTCGATTATTATAAATCGCATAATATTCTCGTTATATTAATAGCTATAAGTATAATAAAACTGTCCAAAACTTTCATATTTAGCCTCTTTTACCTTTCAAAGTTGAAGACAATAACTAAAATTTCTAGTTGCTAGGTTTTACAATATGAGAAAGTGTCTCAATAGTAGGCATAACTTAATGTACTACTAGTATGTAGACAAGTTGATTGAATATCTTATTTCAACTGATAATAATGCTTCACTGTTATTAATAAAAACACTTTTCTTGTTTTTGGCATTAAAAACAAAGAGTTATGCATACCATATTTATATGTCAACGTAGGCATCACATCCTGCCTTTTAACATTTCTTACATCTGTTTACAGCGTATTAGCAAATGCAGGTTAATTCTGCAAAAGTTGGTCGAGAGCTGTCGGCGTCCTAAATACCTACAGCAAGTCCGTTGATCGAGAGGAAACTGTCGAACACCGATGCAGCATTACAGCGTGTGTAAAAATAATCAAAACAAAATTAGTCACGAGATTGTTAACCTGCTTTCCAGCTTTCTGAACGTGTATTTATGTTCCCTGGAAAAGTGGTGGAGCGGATAAGTTAAGGAGGATAGGGCCGCGCTGATCTACTGCTCCATAAAATTAACTTTCGTTTTTCGCGACATGATTAATAGATTCGGCGTCGCAATTAGACTTGTAAGTAACTAACGAACAGAATTAGCTCTTGTACAAATTATTCTACTTCGTTTTAATTGCTCTGTTGGCCACGATTTCATCTCATTACTCATCGTGCGTGATGAGTTGCGGGCGCGGTTAAGTGACTTCCACTTACCATTTGAAGCATGGTGAGATATTTCTTCCACCACAGATATCCAGCTACTCGAGGTCCCAAAGCTGCAAGGCCATAGTAGGAGTACATAAGTACGTGGATTGCTGAATTTACCATTGCCGGTAAAAATGCTAAAAGGAAATTGCCCTGTATTTTCATTTTATCTTGAACTTTAAATATAAGGGTGTTATAATACTAAACGAGTTTATTAAATTCAATTGAATAAAACAAAGATCACGGTGCTACCACGGTAGTTAAAAGTTACTTTAGTATAGTATTCCAACCAGAAATTGGAAAGCTATTTAAAATCAAGCCAGCATTGAGTACAGTAAGTCACTTCGTAATTGAATTCAGAAAATTACTGTTTGATTGTCATGCAGTGACACTTCGATAATAACCTTCAAATTTGACAGATGCAATGGGAAGTTTGAAACACATATACGTTTTTCAACATTTTCTATGCTACTATACGGTTTTAAAAACTCAACTAGCACCTACTTAAATCATGCACAATGTTACAATGCCTTAACAAAACAGTTACATGTACAATTTGCAAATGAACTGTCATTACTTGAAAGCTGATTGACGTTAGAATATTATTTACTGATTGTATGATACTAACTTAGACATGACTTACACTTTTCATGGTGTACTAGATTTTAAATAGCTTTCCAATTTTTGGTTGGAATACTATAACTGACTATAAAAACTACGTACTTGATCCACTAGGCACCCATTTAATTCCTATCCACCATAACGAAAACATAGTGGAATGATGATAAACATGTAGGAAGGTGAGCTGCTGATCCTTCTTTCTTAAAATGAAGAAAAATGTATCACAAAATTCCAACAGCTTCGAAACGTAGTACCACCATACTGCGTTAGCAATCTAAAAATATAATTAATGAAAATGTATAACAGAGAGTAAAAATACAAAAGCCTTACCTGCATTTCATCCGGATCCTGCGATTGTCTGCACGGTTCACATACATAGCTATA